>CM076584.1:1538518329-1538743329 GCA_034641835.2 Pinus albicaulis
AATACAGTGAGAATTCAGAGATAAAACAGGAGGCCAAGGAGATTAAAAGGGAGATCATAATTACAATGTTTTGGGCTAGAAGGATATATCTCTTGCAGACCTATTTGCACCTGTGGAAATAAATTTTTTCGGAACCGAATTCAGGCCTGAAATTTCAGCCCTATCAAAGCCTGAAATTTCGGTCCTAACAGGGCTGTAACTTCGGCCTTTCCAGACGCTCGGACTTGAGACTCTTCTCTGCAACTCAGACCCTTCTAATTCGGACCTGTGGTGAAATATGTGACCTTGCAACAGTCTTGTAATTCAGATCTATAGTGGTAGTTTTGAAGACAAATTTAGACCTGCAGATCTCTGTTTTTTTGGTATTAAGGTTCCCTCAAACTCATAGTGGACAAGTATATATGGAGAAGCAGAGTGCTAGGCTTGGATAAGCACATCTGTGGAAGCTCGATTATCATTACACAGGACTGTTACCCTACAAACTTGGATTGTAGAAATTACAGTTTCAGTTAAATGAATTTGGAGGCTCGGATCAGTGTTGAAGAAGCTCAGACAACTAACTGTGGAGCTTGGGTTAGCTCGGACCTGTGTGACTGTTTCAAGCTCGGTTGAAGGCTTGGTTTTGGACAAAAACAGTGGTAATACAGTGGGTTCAGATTCTGGAATAAATTCTATGGAGATGCTTGAAGGTGCTCGGAGCTGTGGCTGTCCTGTGGTAGCTTGAAGTGTAATCTTGGACTATATTACAGTCATCTGGAAGCTACTGGGAAAGGTGTAGTCCTGTAAAAGGTTGAGTTGAAGCTCGGACCTATTGAACTGTGGTGTAATAGGTAAAAACTCAGAACACTGACCTCGGTGTGTGAACAATCATCACTTTATCTCGGGCTACAGTTGGATAGACCTCACCACATTGAATAAGTGTTGCCTCAGACCTATGACAGATCAGAGACACATGGAGTAAGGACAAATTTGGTTTATTGAACAATTAAAGAATTTGGACCTGATATCACTCTGGACTCAACTTCCAGAATCAGCATTTAAAGAACAAGACTTCTTTGATATATGTTGTTGTAGCACCACTTCTGGACAACGTGCCATTTTTTGGGCAACATTATTTGTGGGTAGCTGGTGGCAATCTTTGAGAATTTGTTGGAGTAGTTTGGAAGGCTATTATTTGGAGAACTCAGACATAAGGATAGTCACTTGGAGAAGACTTTGGAACCTTTGGATTATAGTCTTCTGAGCAAATGTTGATAAGAACTTAAAGAAGTCTTGAAGCAAACTTGAGGACTTGAAGCAGATTCTTGGAAGTGTATTGAAGGCAGCTGTAAGAGACCTTTGTTGAGATTGTGTAGATCTATTGAGGACAGTGAAGTCAAAGCCCCTCTCATTATTTCCAACAGTGAGGCTGTATATTCCCAAAAGGATAACGCAGAAAATAAGGCAGTTTCAATACCCTAACCAGGGTCAAGAGTATTACCTACGCTGTTGAGATTCATCTGAAAAGAGACACATAACTGTGACCCAAAAGGTATATTCAGAACTCTGGGTATTTTTGCTAGGGATAGAACATTGTTTGTGCTGTCTTATGTTAAAGCTTCATGTGCCTTAATCTTCTATTCTTGTGATAATGAAGATTGGGCAAAATTTTAGTCATTGTAAATACAATGTTTGGACAGTGTTTGAACAATCATAACAATAATGTAACTATAATTCATGACATCTACATCGAAAGAAAATCTGTACCCTAGATTGTGGGGCCCTGGGGCAAATTTCTGAGTGAGTTCTAGTTTTTGGAATGATGGGAATATCGAGCCATAATCTGAGCAGAAAACAGTAATTGAAGAAGCCTCCTAGGACCTCAGATCAGTCTTTGTAAGTGCTTGGTAAGGGTGATTTCCTAAGGCTAATAATTGAAGCCTAATCTGGAAATGTTCTAATTCAAAAGAAAAGCACTACAACAGAGGAGACAGTGAGTCATTGGATTGGTAAACAATATGAAAGCATGCTTGAAACATTGCAGCTCTGAATGTATAGAGGCATGAAGCAGACAACACTCGTTTGAGATTCTGTCCTGAAGAAGTCATTCTACCCTCCTGAAGAATTGAACTCCTCATCTGATGTGCAAAGATTTGTCTACATGAAAATAAATATTGGTTGATCAATAACGGAACAAGAAACAGATCTAGTCAAGATCTAGTTAAATGTAGTTTTTAAATTACTATTTAATAACAGTTACTTGAGTTTACTGTAGTTTATTGAAATTGAAATTTTATGTTCCACTTATTTAAAAATGTCATCTGATCACTAGGTTTACTTACCAGGACCTTATTCTCTGGTTGGCTCGCTTAACCAGGACCTTGCCTTCCTGATCTCTTTCCTACCATTCTATAGAGAAAACCATCCCATCTCAAAGTGAGCTGGGTCTGGTTTAGATCTAATCTCCCTATGTAGTCCTGGTCTTACCTGAGGTAGAATGTCCTGAAAAGTATTATTGAACTCAAGTAAGGTCCTGAAAGTTCTTACTGAGTTCATGTAAGACATTGATGCTTTTAACCGAAAGATTCCAAGGTCAGAATTGAGTTTAATGAGGCTTTGTTCCTCTAGCTTATTCATCATCATAAAAAGGTTGATGGATAGTGGGTATTGTGTTCTTTGTGGCAATGGAGTTTTAGCAAAATTCAAATATGACTGGGTAGGTTGACATAAAATTCCATCAGGTTGCTACCCATTTTGTATAATACATCCCGAAGAAAGATATTGTGCCCAGGCCATAAACCAAAATCGTAGGTTTTACTGAAAAGATAAAGCTTCAATCTGTCAGTTATTAATAAGAATGCACATTCAGCTGTTGAGTTCTTTTTCTAGTTTTGTATCTGCTTGTATGCAGCTGAGATCAAGTCATAAAGGAATATAGTGATGATGCGGCAGTCTACAAAACATTGTGCCGAGGCCATAAACCAAAATCCTAGGTTTTACTGAAAAGATAAAGCTTCAATCTGTCAGTTATTAATAAGAATGCACATTCAGCTGTTGAGTTCTTTTTCTAGTTTTGTATCTGCTTGTATGTAGCTGAGATCAAGTCATAAAGGAATATAGTGGTGATGCGGCAGTCTACAAAACATTGTCTGATTTAGTCTTACATTTATCCACAAAAAAATATGTTAAGCAATACATCAACAGTTGTTTTCAAAATTATGAATTTCAATTGATAATGGGAGGGTCATTTCTGTAGGATGTGGACGACAAGAATTACAATCACAAGTGTGCTTCCTTCTTTTCTGGGACTTATTGTAGGGCTTATTAGGAATCCTCTGCATGGTTATTTGTTCAGTTGCTCCTATTATGCTTTTCTTCTAGCTAAACTCTTTTATTATCTGTAACATGGAGCAATATGTCTTGTAGCTTTTGAAGAGATGCAAGAATGCTAAAGAAAAGTAGCCAAAATCCATCTCCTTTATGTGCTATCATCCATGGTTGGTTGGATATTTTGGGAAGCTTTTGGCCATATTTGAGGAGTTATATTTTTGACTGGAGTAGTATTCCTTTTTCTTCCTAGGAAGTTACAAAATATTCTCGCATTTTCTGATATATTGTGTTAGGCCCGTTATCATTGCTATAATCACCCAGTTCCTAGTGTGAGGCCCGGAAATTGGCTGGCAAAAAATTCCTTCTTCACTCTAATTTGTAAAGTATATTTGTTGCAAATACTTGAACTCTATATGCAGTCTTAAATATTTTAATAAACAAATAGCAAACCCAAGAAAAGTGATCACTCCCTGAGCACAACAATATCTGTTTGACATAAATGTTTGCACAACAAACTGAATTCATGGGATAAAAGAGGAATAAATCTGTCCCTTTACTAGACTAAGTACTATGAAGAGGCTTAAATGAACAAAAATAGCTTTGGTCTTTCGGCTTGTCTCTCCTATCCCTTTCAAGTTACAAATAGTTTGTTAGCTTTACATGGAAAACCAGTTGTTATCTAACTAAAAGTTGTGAGCCCCACGAATTGACAGAAAGCTTTTTGGAAACAAGTGGAACAGAGTTGCCAAGGACTATATCTTGAATCTTGAAGGTGAATCCAAGATTTAATTCTGCTCTCTCGACTTGTAGTTGCAAGTATTAGTCTCATGTCATCATATTTTTTTTTAAACTACATATCATATTTTTTTGCGTAATGTTTTGGGTGAAACAACAGTATCACTTGTCCGATCCCTTCTGTTTCGGGTCTGCTCAGAAATATAGCCTATCTTCATGTTGAAAACAACTCTCTATCTGGCCACAGTGCCTTTTCCCTCAGCGACTGCATGTTTCTCCAAGATTTGTCCATTGGATACAACAGTCTTACTGGACCAATCCCTTCAGTTTTGCGTATGCTTAGAAATCTATCTTATCTGTACTTTTAAAGAAACTCACTAAGTGGTCAGATCCCTCCAACTCTTGGAAATTGTACTCAGCTGTGGTATATTTCCTTTTTCTCACAACGGTTTGAGTGGAAGAATTCCTTATGAATTTGGGTTTCTGCAGGAATTAGAATGCTTGTATCTACAAACAAACAAATTCAAGAATTTCATTACTCCATTTCTGGGAAACCTCTCTTCACTGCAGATTTTATTTTTGGGGGACAAAAGATGGCCAAGAAGTGTACCACCTGAGTTGGGAAGCTTGAGAAACATTGGTAAACTGTCTATTTATGGTCCCATTAATATTTCAGGTGTGATCCCATCAGAAATAGGAAATTGCAGCAATCTTGAATAGTTGGACTTAGGAGCCAACAATAATCAGGGCTCCATCCTGAAATGTATATTTCAGCTTCCCCTGTCGACCTTAAGTCTACTTGTGAATAATATGAGCGGTGATATACCTGAAGCCATTGCAAATTTTAGTCAACTGAGCTCCCTAGTTCTGGGAATAATATAGTTCTCGGGTGTCATTCCTGAATCCATTACCAGATTGAATCAGTTAACCTGTTTAAATCCTGGTACAAATAGGTTAAAAATTAAACGACATCATACCTCAGGGTATTGGTAATTTAAGTATTCTGGAAAACATTTATTTTGACAACTGTTTAACAGGTGGCATACCCCAAGGAATTGCTAATTTAACCCAGTTGATCCAGGTAAATTTGGGTGGAAACAATTTCACTGGATGCATACCAGAAGAATCCATTACATAATTTACTCAATTGTCCTTCCTACATCTAGGTTCAAATATGCTCATCGGTGGCATACCAAAAGTCATTACAGAGCTGAGTAACTTGAACTTCTTACATCTAGGTTCCAACATGTTAGGTGGTAGCATACGTAAAGGCATTGGTAATTTGGAAAAGCTTCAAAATATCTACTTGGATACTAACAATCTCACAGGTACAATCCCTGAAGGTATTGGACAATGTGTGGAGCTGCAGCAGTTAGATTTGTTCGAAAACAAGTTGAATGGAACTACCCCTGATTCTATAGGGAACTGCAAGTCTTTGATGGATGACTCTTATGGATAACTTGATTCAGGTAGACTACCATCAATTTTAAAAAGGTGTACAAAATTGCAGATACTGAAGGTATCTGAAAACAACCTTAGTGGAGCTCTAGACATAGACTTTCTGGTGTCTATGAAAGTCATTTCTGCTTATTCTAATAAATTTTTTGGGATCATGCCTCAATCGTTGGCCATTTGTGCCCAACTTCAGCTACTGGATTTAAGCAAAAATGGATTAACAGGGGACCTTCCTCAATACATTGCATTTTTTAATGACTTGAGAGTTTTAAGGCTAGGTTCTTTGGTGTAATTTCTCAATGGATTACAAATCTCACACATTTTTCAAGTGTCGGATTTATCCAACAATAAATTTAGTGGAAGAATGCCATACAACCTTCAAAGACTAGAGGGGTTCAAAATTCTTGGGTCTTCCCAACTTAGCAGTAATACACTCTATGAGGATTTGAGGATTGTAATGAAAGGAATTGAATATGCTTTAACATATGTGCTAGCTACAAATACCATATTTGACTTGTCTAGCAACAATCTTACAGAAGAAATAAACCCTTAAAGATTTCTTTCTCAAATAATGATCAAAGTTGGTAGAGAGATTTTCCACAGACAATGACAATCATTATTGCCATGTGTAAATGAAAATTAGTTATTTTTCTTTCACCTAGATATTGTGGAGTAAAAATCCCTCTCATCCCCATTGCATTCTACTTATCTAGTTTCCATTTAAAGATTTTGAAGTCCATAATAATTCGAAAGCCTTATACCGTAATTCGTGTTGAGTTTCACAATTATTGGTGTTTCGTTGCTGGATAAGTTACGTTACACGCAACAAAAAGATAATGAAAACGAAAGGTTAAAAAACTTACAGAAAAATCCCAAGAGAATTCTCCAACCCTTTGAAATTTACCTTCGTCATCTTTATCATGAAGGAAATGGGGCTCTGTGATGTACAATGCCAACTTTGTATTTAGTTCCGGAAAGAAAGATACCATATAAAGGAACGAATTTTTTTAGTGTACTTAGTTATACAAATCTAGATCATAAATGTATACAGTGGCTTTCAGATTTATTCGTTTGTTGTGTCATTATTTTGTTCAGATAATTAGGGTGGGAGAGACCAACAACGATTAATATAGCCGTGTTAGGAAACAATTGGGAGGATTGTAGCACTTTTCTCACCTACTCTGCTCGTGCACGGCTAGATTGGACTGAAATGGCTTAAGGGAAAATTGTGGGGATTGTAGCACTGCACTTTGCTCATCTACTCTGCTTCTGCACTAGTATGAGCAAATTTTCTGTGTCAGATTTGGGCACATCCCTGAAAAAGGGCATAGTTCCATAGTTTTTACTGAACGATTTCAAGCTTCCATTACTCAAAATAGAAGCAAGGGGAAATTTATTCCCATAATTGTAAAGGACATTAGAAGAAATCCCCCCTCCTAAATGAGTGCACAGATCTGTCTCTAAATTTTCTCTAGGTTCCTGTAGGCAATGATTGAAAATACTGGACTTAATCTAGCTGAAGTTCGTGATATTAAATTTCTCAGTATCAAATATAAATCTGTAAAAAATGTTGTTGATTACCTTACGAATTAAGGGCCTGTGCACCATGAATTTTCCATAAATACGGTGCAATTTTTTTTCACACATTCTCTCTCTTGGGTCCTCAGAATCAAAGAGATCCATTAACCTCAGAACAAATGAATGATCAATATATCTCTTGGCCACTTTTGCATCAGTCTCAGGAGATGCTACGAACCTGAGGAAATCATAGACCAACTGCAGATGTGACCAGGCAGGCTCCAAGACTGTCACCTCCTCTTCTTGATCAAGGCCTTCAATAGAAGGTGGTGTTGGTGTAGGTCTTGACGTCAGATTCCTAAACAAATTGGCAGAAACCATCTTAGCAATCTCCTCCATTGTTGTTTTATTGAGGCTGCAACCACCTGAAATGATGAAATCCACAAGGTCCAGCAGGTTTTGGTGTTTAATTTCCTTCTCTCTCGCATTTTTGTAAGGGTCAGTGAAATAAAAAAAACAACAAAAAATAGGCTCAATTTTTTTATGAGAAAATTTTATCTGTCAGAGCTGGGCACATCCCTGAAAAAGGGCAAAGGTTCATAGTTGTTACCGAAAGATTTCAAGCTTCCATTACTCAAGACAGGAGCAAGGGGAAATTTATTCCCATAATTGTAAAGGACGACATTCGAAGAAGTCCCCACTCCTACATCACTACTGTTATTATGGTGGTCATATTTAGACTGTTTGCCAGGAAGTCTGCCTAGTATTCGCTTTGTCATAACTGCTATTCCTTTAGGCCAAGAAATACCTGGATCTGCACAATGCTGGCATTCCCTTTCGCATTTATGTTTTCCTGTCAGTTTTGCCCATAATTTAGTCATAAATCTAGAAGAATTTTTAGAATGATAGAGGTTCATGTAGGTCACGGAACATGTGAATGGGACAGTCCAAATTTTCTAGCGCCACTCTTTTATAGATATCTAATGCTCTGTTTTTCTCCTCTGTATCAAATTACAGATTATATTTCTCTATCCTTTTTTGAACAGTTTTTCAGATTTTTTACTTTCTCTGTAAATATTTAGGTCACGAAGGTCAGCTTTTGATTTTTATTTACTGCCAGATTGGACTTATTTTGAACAGATCGGTATATATATCAGTTCTCCTTCTAAGTTGTGCAGACAGAACAGTTTTGATGTTTGGTGTCAGAGTGGTTTTTATCACAAACAGATTACTTTGGAGGTAGTACTACTCACGGCTTTGGCCATTGACAAATCATTTTTTTTGGTTGTACTAAACTAGCAATGGACCTAAAACGTCTAGATTCACTATTTATAACCCCGATTAACTGAAATAAGATGGAATTTTGATGCGAATGAATAGCTTACTCGTGATAAAAGTGATCGCCAAAGAAGAAACCCTGGCCACCGCAAAAGAGACCTTGATCCTCGCCCGGCCACCACAAAAGAGACCTTGATCCTCGCGAGTTTGTCCAGGGGAAAGTCTAGAAAAATTATTCCCACCCCACCAAGCAAGAACATAAACCCCGATGAGATCCCTTCAATAATATATTGCCCGTTCACTCTTCCGGAGAGGAAGAGCACCGATTTTATGTTCCTGTGACAGGATCCTGTGCGCTGCCAAAGCCCGGTGGCTTGATGATGACATTGTAGAGGAAGCCAGAGACAACGAAGAAATAGGTGGCCAAGACGAGGGAGAAGACAGTCATGCTTGAGTGCGGCGAAAAGGAGGGCACCTTCAGGTGCATGCGGGGTACTCTGAGAACACTGTAAGGAAGATTCGAGATGAGAAGCAAGGGATACATTGAAGATAACAATGATAAGTCTTCGCTTGATGATGCCAAGCTCTGGTGATGAAAATTCATGACGACCAACCGAAGAAGTTTGGCTTTACCATTTATTGCCCTGACCCCCTTAATAAAGAATAATTGTGGGACTTTACCCGAAGTTTCTCGGTGAAGAGCTAGCTTCAATGTGCAGTGGCGGAGAGATCTCTTATCTGGGACGGTACAACATATTAGCAATCATAAGAAGATTATTGAGTTTACCCATCAGAAACCCTCACAAATCTATCTTTCCCCACCCTTTATTTTCCAGGTTACCCGAATCAACTACCTGACATATAAATAGGGAAGCCCGTGCCAAAGCCAATGGCTCAACCTTGGACGAGTAGCCAGTGTTGTTGGATGCATTATAGTGACAGAACCCCTACGAGTAGTTGCCACACCAGTCTGTCGACATTTTTCCAGGGACAGGGTTTTGCTCAGGATGGAATTTACAATGACCGAATTGAGATGAAGATTTAAGCTTTTCTCTGAGCAATTTGTCTTTTCCCTCGGTCACTTGGGTTTTTGGTGTGATCCTGAGGTATTAGTTACTAAGCGTTTTAGGTTGGGTTATCCGAAACAATGTTGGCCTGATAATGAATCCATAAAATATATAGAAAAAATTCATCATTTCAATAATGTAATACTGAATTTAATTAAGTTTTTCTTAAAAATTATGGAAGAAAATAAATTTTATTATGGGAAATAAATATATTCCATACGAATTGAAAACTTTTATTAGATACTTTCTATTTATTTAGTAGGTTTTAGGTTTGGTTTTGAAAATTTTTATCTCGATAGAGTTATGAGATACTTTCTATTTATTTAGTAGGTTTTAGGTTTTGTTTTGAAAAAGTTTATCTCGATAGAGTTATGAGATACTTTCCATTTATTTAGTAGGTTTTAGCTTTTGTTTTTATTTAATTTAATTTGGAGACTCTCTTGAAAAGTTTATTGGAATTTTGTTCATATTATCACTTTCCACTAGAATTTTGGAGAAATCAGTTTCCATCCTAACTTTCACTTAATTTTGGATAAACTAATATCACTTTATTTCAACTAATATCATTGACATTGTTAATTTCAAATAAATGTTCTTGTGTACCTAAATTATCATTTAAGGGTTTAGTTTCCATGGTAGTGGTTCAAGCTTACATAGATGTCAGCTAACCCTAATAATATTATCTTGTAACAAGTTTATAAATTGATTCAATTGATCTCATTTTTATGTTAATAACTCAATCATCTAAATATTGGTGGTGATATTGAAAATGGGGTTGTTCTATAATTTTCATGAAACATGAGCCTAATATATATTCCACGTGGCTTTATTTTAACCTTATCTTGATGGTTATTTGAACAAAATATTTTGTCAAAAAAAAACCTACGTCTCCTTGTGGTGAACCCTATGAAAGTCGATGGTAAGGCCATAGAGACTCTTTTTGTATAATCACTAATGATAGGGAGTATACTTGTAAATAGAATATTAATATACTTGAGAGTTTAGAATTCATGGTTCTCCCACTATAGATGAGTTAAAAACCCTAAAACGTGTGTTCTAGTTTTGTTCCTTAGTCAAATCTACATGGCCCTAGGCAACATATTTGTGTTGCTAGTGACCCTTGTTGGTATTATATGGAATGCAATCTTGTTAGGAAAACATCTTCCATAGGCCACAAAGTTTAATTTTTATTTGATTGTTGTTCATGTTGAAGTGTTTTTCTTTTTGTGACAGAAATGCAATGAAATCTTATTTTATGTTAAAGAGCCTTCATAAAATTTCTCATGGTATGATAGCACACTAATTTCTATGAACCTGCCCTTATAGATTATAATTCAAGTGCAAAGGATTTAGATAAAAGGGGGGTATTTATAGCAACTACTAGAATTATAGGGTGTTTCCCCTTGCAACATGAGTAAGGAGCCCCTTGGCCCTTTTGCCACCTAGTCAAACTATTCTTAATGTGGTGATAATAGGTCATGTCACATGGTCGATGGGAACATTTGTTAAAGGAAGGGACACAAACACAACTAGCCTCCTTCTTTAGTGAATAACAACAAATTATTGAGTATTGTGTCGAGCATTTTTTTAGGCATTGAAGACTCCTAAGCCATGATCCTTTGGTTACTATTGGAGTCTATTCGAAGGGGTAAGGCACATAATTGAGTTGGCATGTTAGTGTAATACATAAACCCAATAGCTAGGTTCCAAGGTGTGCCAACGCATGCTAGGAACTGTTAGGGAGACAAAAGGGAGAACTAGGACAAATTAATGCATGGAAATGAATGAATAACAGTTTGTGACAGGAAGTGTCAGTGAGTTCCAGGTGTGTTAAGGAGGGAGTGAAAATGTATTTTAGGCATTACTTAGGCATGCTAGAGTCCATGGAAACATGCCAAGATGTGTCAGGTGTTAGGGTGTGTCAATGCATGCCAGGAAGTGTTTGGGAGTGCTAGGGAAACACAAGGGAGCACTAGTTTCAAATGCATGGAAATGAATGAATAAGAATGAGTATCAAGGAGTGTCGGTGAGTTCTAGGTGTGCTAAGGAGGGAGTGACAAGGTATGCTAGGTAGTTCCTGTTGAAAAGTGTAACTAGGTCAGTCTTCATGTTGACTATGTAATTATGTAAAGTAGAAGACAAAGATAGTAAAATGTATTTTGTACTTGCTTCATGGGTTTCATGAGCAAGAGTTTATTATAGGTTAGTGGACTTCTTCTTGATGTCCATCTAGGTTTTTATCTTCTAGATTCAAATGTAATATGTGTCATATGTATATGAAGCATCGAAATGCTCCAAGACCTAGTTCTTGAAACCGTGAATGAGTGGTCTCATTCAGTCCTCCAACATGCTACAAGTTAAACTATGAAGTCGGCCTCTAGTCGAATGATAAGTCGACCTACCAGCATAATTAGTGGTCAGCCCTAAAGAAGTAAGATTGTCTGTATATATACCATTGATCTACGGATAAAGGAAGGTAAGATTAGCGGTCATCTCCAAAAAGGTAATGCGGTCGTCTCTACAAGAATTGTGGATCCTTTTGAAAAGGGCATAGCAAGGAATTATGGATCTATTTGAAATGGTACATCAAAGAAAAATGTGGATCACCCTGGGCATAACGCAGATACATCTGTGAATATATGACAACAACAAAATTGAAAGTCTAACCCCCAAGGAGAGCTGGCCTCTAATGTAGCTCTGTCAGCATTTCTCTTGAATTAACTCAGTTCATTTCTCAACTCTTTTATAATTTTATTTATCAATTTCAGAGAAATTGAAAAATAAATACTTTAAACAACTTGGACTATGATCCTTCACACACACACACACACACATATATATGTTGTCCTTGTATTCTAAATTTTGCTCATATAAATCATATGAAAGACAATTAAGTCATAACATAAGTCCTTTTTGGTATTATGCCCAACGTCTTGTGACTCCGCAACATAACCCACGACAATCCTAAGTCCAACCATCGGGAATTTTAATGTATTAATTCGATAATACACGTTAATATATTTTATGCTTATATTAATACCCAACAACTCTTACAATGAAACACTTTGGCACGCCTTAGGTCCTGGGCCCACATACACAATCGACGGGTTCAATTAAATACACACGCCATACCTTAGATTATCCTCCGAGCTCTTTTGAGAGCGATCACTGTTCGATGAGCCAGCGTACGATCGGACGGCATACGTCAATATCGGGCTGAGTCCACAGTCGATAGTTAACGCGCGATGGCATGCGATGAGGGCGGTATCTCCAAACCACTTAAGGTCACGTGTCAGCCTATGGCATAGATCACGTTCGAATTGGAAATACAGCTTACCCCACAAAGGCGGTGCGATCAAACTGCTTCCGGCTTTTGAACAGTAGGTGATTGTAGGTTGAACCAGGGTTAAAACCCTTCTTCCTATTCACTCTGATTCACTAAATTCAGGTTCGACTCTTGGACAACACTCTCAGTTCACAATAAAACAAACTTATTTCTCTGTAAGCGGGGTTTTCACAACCAGGGCTTGCGGCAAACATCTTTACGAATTCATTCTCAGAGACAGTATGGGTACAATGTAAGTTTGTTACGAGGACTAATTACATCCGACTATGGCTTCTTCCTGGGATCTACTTCAACAGAGCCTATTCTAACAATCCAAGAGAAATCTACGATCAACAATGGACAAAGAGGCATGCGGAGATTACACGGCAATTTTATTCACAATTATACGCAGAATGGTGTTTCAACCGCCTCGCAATTAAACAAACTCCAACACAAAGACCAATTCAAAGACAATTAGATAATCAATGAACACTGTATTTTATTCAATAGGAAGCAATTGCTTGACACCAAATTTTATTGTGGAAATCTCCTCTCCTTCCATGCATCATTTTTTAGTAATTGTTTTTATTGTATTCTATAATCAAAATAGAGTGAGAGCTAATTCAATAATTTTATTTGTAAAATTAAATTATTTGAAATGATTCATTCGTAGGCCATTAAGGGGTGGACTTTCACTATTGCAAGATATTTTTTTTATTGCTTAGTTAACTTATTTCCTTATGTACAAGGAAAATAAGCTTTTAGTCAATCAGAAACAATTCTAAATCTTATTATATGACCAAATTCAATTCTTTATTGCCAAAACATGTTCACGACGAGGTTTCAATATGGTTATGCTTGATGTCAATTCAATTTATCTATTTTAAAGAAAACCCACACTATCACCAAATTCAATTCTTTATTGCCAAAACATGTTCACGACAAGGTTTCAATATGGTTATGCTTGATGTCAATTCAATTTATCTATTTTAAAGAAAACCCACACTATCACCAAATTTAATTCTTTAATGCCAAAACATGTTCTCGATGAGGTTTCAATATGGTTATGCTTAATTATGATCTAGGAGTCATAATGTTGAAGAATGTAACTAGGTTCGGTCTTCATTATTAATGTATTTGTCAAAATAACTTATTATTATTCAACTTATTAAAGCATGGGTTTCATGCTTGGGTCGTATTTAGATTAAGGTCCCAATTGTGGACGTCTAGGTTAGTTGTTACAAATTTAAATTGATCCAATTTTTGGGCTTTTAAATCATGTAACATTAGGTTGTCAAAAGGATCCTCCATCAAGTCATCTTCTTCAAGGTCATCATCCTCAAAATCTACTTCAAATACAACCCTCATCTCAAGTGATACAAGTCATCAAAGTTGCATCCTTAAGTCGGCTTCAATCAAACTTCAAGTCGGCTCAAATCAAGACAAAACACTTCACACTGTCATGTCGGCTCAATAACTATGGCAAACAACTATATATACAAGGGTATAATTTTCATTTCTACCATAGAAGTTTGGAAATCTCTGAAGTTTCAGGGCACAGATACAGTTCGGATCATGATCACGGGTTCGGTGTTGGAGGATAAGGTCTCGAACATATTACGGAATTTTGGTAACCATTTATGTTATGAATCGGGTAACTTCCATGATATGATGTTGTAGCAAAACAATGCCTCGGTTTCAAACAGATCTACCATGGAATCAGTGCTATGTTATGATACTCAATTCAATGAATATGCTCGGTTATCTTAGTTATGGTGCTCAATGCTATGATGATGCTCGGTGATCTCAGTAATGAGGAATAATGAGTTAGTTGTTAAATGAGCTAGGGGTTGAGGGAATATTATGCATTTAGAGGTTAAGGGGTTAATATTATGCATCTAGAGGTTTATGGTTTAGGGGGTTAAATGGGTTAGGGGATTTAGCAGTTAAGGATTTTAGGGGTTAGGATTTAAGGGCTAATGGGGTTAGAATTTAAGGGCTAATGGGGTTATGTTTTAGGGGGCTAGATGGGTTAGGGGTCGGGAATTAGGGTTTAAGGGGTTAGGGGTTAAGGGTTTATAGGTTTAGGGTTTAGGGGGTTAAA
This sequence comes from Pinus albicaulis, assembly GCA_034641835.2. Classification (NCBI taxonomy): domain Eukaryota; kingdom Viridiplantae; phylum Streptophyta; class Pinopsida; order Pinales; family Pinaceae; genus Pinus; species Pinus albicaulis. The sequence goes on from CM076584.1 coordinate 1,538,533,121, forward strand.
TGGGTTAGGGGTTCAGGGTTAAGGGTTAAGGGTTTAGAGGTTTATGGTTTAGGGGTTAAATGGGTTAAGGATTTAGAGGTTTAGGGGGTTAAATGGGTTAGGGGTTGGGAATTAGTGTTTAAGGGGTTAGGGGTTAAGATGATAGTTTCGTTTGTCTCTGTTTGTGCATAATAGTTGCTTATTATTTGCGTCTAAATGTAACAATTTTGTAAGTATTGTTGCTTGTTGCCATGTCTTCTTTATTTATTAATTTATAGTATTTGTTAGCCATTGCTTTACATTTATTTATTTATTTGTTAGCAGGGGCAGCGAAAAGGCAGCAAGAGCCACGCAGGGCTGACGCAGGCCTAGTCAAGGCAACGCAGGGGCAGTGTAAGCCCTTCAGGTGTGACGCAGGCCCTTACTGAGCAGCGCAGAGGCGGACATAAAGGGATTCAGAGCAGCGTATTATTGCCATTTTTATTTCTATGTTGGGTGAACCAAATTTGGTGCCTAGGATTGTTGTACTTAGATTCAACATAATAATGAAAACCCTCCAGAGCTAGCTGCACCAGTTTTCCCACATTTGGTTTTTTCTAGGGATATTTTTCCAGAAAAATCGTGTATCACTTTGTCTATGAGCATGTTATTCAATATTTGATCTGTATGTGTAGGTTGCTAGTTGTATTTACTATTTACTTCACTAAGTTATTGAATATTTCAGAAATTAACTTGTAACTTAATTCAAGTAGGAGAAGTAAATCAAGATACTGCAATAGGGTTTCTTAGATTCACATTCCCTAGGTCTAGCCCCATTAGGTCACCTAGGGCAACAATTTCCCAGGAATCTAGCTAGAGGAAAACTTCTATCTCCTAGAGGCAGTTGCGTTGCTGGGTGCCCTCACTCTCCTCAGAACTTGGGCCAATTCCGATGATGGAATCTCCAGATACCTCAAGCCCTAGCTCTAGGATCAAGTTTTTCCCAGGTGTTCCCAAGGATAGAACCTAGTAGGATCAATTTGACCTATCAAAGTAAAAACACTTGTCTGATCCTTTCCCATCACCTTGTACAGGATAGGAACATCATTGGTTGCTAAATTCCATCCTTGAACCTGGGCTGGGTCCACTTGGCCCCGTGTGGTCCCATTTGGTGTCAAAGGCTTTTCATCAAGGACCATTTGGGAATCCAAGTTCCCAAAGGATTGAGAACTTCCTTCATAAGTCTTATTCTTCTCCCTCAACCCTCCAATCCCCCTCCTCTCTCCCTAGAAGATAATTCCCTTGCTTAAAAGGAAAGCAAGTCCCACTCTTTATTTTATCTTAGGGAAAGGGTTTCGAGGGTCACTTCCCACCTATTCATTGACCTATACTCTACAAGTGACTTCCTAAACTACCGAGACTCCACCCATCGGTGAAAGTCCATGAAGAGCAAGGAGCCTTAGCTATGGTGACAATGGGCTAAGCCTCCATCGTTTCCCTTGTCCTAGCAGTTGCCCTCTTAGGAACCCCTTTTAGATCCACTACTCGTTTGAGTGGTAACAAGTTGTTCACAATTCCATTTGTGAAAAACTCTCTGGCATGCCCACTTTTGCCATACTACAGCTCCAAGATGAGAAGTCCAAGGCTATGGAGGTTGCCCTTCTTCTCACTGAATCAATCCTCTACAATATAGTGAACTAGGGCTAGTTGGTTGGCCCACTTGACTGTTACTTTAGTCCTTCAAAGTTTGCACATCCTTAGGCCCTATACACCTTCTCTTCTACCAATTTTGTTGTCCTTCACCATAACAAGAATCAGGGCTCTTCTTTGACAGTAACCTAACAACCCTCCAACTATACTTGGCCTACCATCAATCTACCCAACCACAGTCAATTCTTTTTACTGATCTAAGGCCCACAATATTGTCTTCATCTAGGGCTCTTCAAATCTACCACCTAACAATGGTTTGAGTCCTCTCAAGATCATTGTTCTTGTGTATCGACAATTATATCTTTGTTGTCCAATCTATGAACAAATATGAACTACTCCTCTTATCATACTTCTAACAATTTGTAGATGACTAAACTAGGGTCACAAATCAGCCACTAACAGTCCATTTACTAATTTTTTATAGGTTTCTTCAGATCTTTATCTAAAACTTCATGGAAAGTCCACCAAAATCAACTCCTCTGCATGTCAATCCATTCTTCATATGGTACATTTCTTCTGCATGCTCAATCTTCTGCTCAGGTTCCACCCTCCTTTGGATATGTTGTCTCCACACATACTGAATCTTCAAACCATCTTCCAGATCTACGGTCTTTATTGCAGAAATAAAACTCGCTCTAAGGGTCACAACCCATCTTCTTCTACGCAAATTTGTCATAGTCTTAAGGTCATACCTTATGAACTAAACATGCTAGGAAACTGTCCTAACTAGGGCATTATATTTATGTACTTATAATTGTTGTAGAACAAACCCTATCCACACATAGAAGAAACATGACTCTTGCCTCCATAAGAGACTCAACCTAGCTCATATGGATCCATAGATTCTGGGCATTTCTTTGACTGAATCTTGACATGAACTTCAGATCTAAATGTTGACCCTCAACTAGGGTTAACTCAGTCAATATTACGCTTGCGTCAACTTCTGTTATGGCTCTAAATTACAGTGCAAGCCCTCCTCCATTTATGTTGGTCTTTATCACAGACCTTGCGGCATACTAACCACCACAAGGAAATATGGTTTCAACCCTCTCTTCTATTTCATGTAGAAAATCTAACCAACGGGATTCAATCTGATCTTGTAATCATGTACTAAAACAATATACTGAATCCTTCCTACAATTTGTGTAAACAAGACACAATCGCACAATCACATATAAGTAAGAGAAAAAAGTTATCAATCACACAACACAAGATGTATCTGGGGAAGCAACTACTCAAAACCCTCTATCTCTATTTTGTATTAAGTCAAGGAATCATGAAACAACACAATGCTTAATCTCTCTTGAGATTCTCCAGCACTCTGCCAATTGTCTCCTGCTGATCTAGGAAAAATTGGTCTAGTACCTAGCCAATTCTCAGCCTTCCTTTAGCCTGCCTTGCTCACACAATTCCTATGGAATTATCTCCATATTAATTAGGAAAATCAACCTTCCTTGATTGTGAATCCATCATGGCATCCCAATGACTTTATAATTGCACATGGGAAATTTTCTATAAATAAAATTGATAGTTATGTTCCTCTGAACTATGTTACAATAAGGATCAAGGGTCTTTTTATTATTTAAAATAAGATAAAACCCTAAACAACCAAAACCCTATCCTGAGGAGATGTAACACCAAGAGTTTGTGGGCCCCGTTGGGGTTAGTTGGGCAGCCAACTTCTCAAGGTCGTAACTTGGTCATATGATCTTCGTTTGACGCACATGATACCTCATTAGAAAGATCTCTCAGAGGACTACAACTACTAATATGATTTCTATGAAATCACCAAACCTTTCATGCCCAAAAATCATTGTTTGGGGCCTCAAAATGGCTTCGAAAGTTCAGGACCTGAAAAACAAACAAAAATAGTCAATTGTGCTATAATTAAGGAAACTGAAAAACTGAAAGAGACAATGGTAAGGGCCCAAGTGGAATAGGCGAGTGGCCACCAATATCCACCTTGATCACCTTAAATCGAATTTCTTGAGCTAACTCAATCATCATGACTTAGTTAACTGACACAAGTTGTTATGAGACAAAATTACAATTTATTGTCCAATTTATTTAAGGGAAAAATAAATTAGACGCCTCACATTCCTCACTCCTGGTACATCAAAATTCCTCACCAGTGTGCATGAATTTTTTTTTGTCCTTTCTAGTCGCCAATTTCACTGTTTCTTGTTGCAAATTTCAACACTCCATCTAAAAAAGAAAGGAATTCAATCTATCCCCATCCGGTACCTTTGGAATGTTCTGCATGCTACACTTCTCTAGTGTTGTTTGCACCTGCAAATCCTGAAACTGAATAGCCTCTGAATAACTGAATCAGTATAATGCATCTGTCATCAGAGTCTTCTGACTGCTGCTAGCTACTACACCTGTCTAGTACTGGATTCTCTGCACTGCTACTGACATCTGCATCCGTGCCCTTTGAACTGTTGCTAACTCTATTTGTGCTCTAGTATTTGACATCTATCACTCTGATTTTTGTCTTGCTGACATCTGACTACATCAATCTAACTGATCCTTCCTACTAAAGTTGTATTGTGGGCTCCTCGTAGCCAGGTTTGATCCATGAGACACGCCATCTCAATGGACCTTGCCCAAATTTCTTATCTTGGGATTATGTCTACAAATAACCCCACCGTACACCTCGAGGTATGGCTGCTCCCTCTTCCCATCTAGCTCGAAATCTCCCACTCATGGAGGTCTCTGCTTGAGTGGACACTTCCACATGGTCTCCTCTCTGCTTCTCCAATTGTGGCAACTACTCCACAACCTTCTGAGACTGCTTCTCATGAGGATGCATGTTGAGAGGTAATTTATGCTCCCTCTAAACCACCAAGTCTCTGACTTCTGCCTTTGTCCTCAAAGCTTTGCATGCATCTAGTAACTCAAGTGCATATAGGTTTTTGACTCGCGCACAGTGTAATTGTCCCGAAGTTACAAAAAGTTTCTAAAAAAGAGTTGATTTTAAATCGATGATATCTCCCTCATCCGAGCTCTGATTTGACCGATTTTTTTTTCCATTTGGGTAGATTTTTGTAGGGAATCCAAATATTATATTTGTTTTCGAAAATTTTACACCAAAATCTTCATATATTCTCTACAAACTCACCACCCAAAAAATTCCTGCTCTGATACCATGTAGAAAATCTAACCAACAAGATTCAATTTGATCCTGTAATCTTCTAAAACAAGATACTGAATCCTTCCTACAATTTACGGAAACAAAAATCGATCACACAATCACATATAAGTAAGAGAAATAAATTATCAATCACACAACAACATGATGTATTTGGGGAAAGCAACTAATCAAAACCCCTCTATCTCTATTGTGTATTAAGTAAAGGAATCATGAAACAATACAATGCTTAATCTCTCATGAGATTCTCCAGCACTCTATCAATTGTCTCCTGTTGATCTAGGCAAACTCGGTCTAGTACTTAGCCAATTCTCATCCTTACTTTAGCTTGCCTTGCTCATGCAATTCCTAGGGAATTAACTCCTTATTAATTAGGAAAATCATTCTTCCTTGATTGTGCAATCCATCATGGCATCCCAATGACTTTATAATTGCACATGGGAAATTTTCTCTGAATACAACTGATATTTATGTTCCCTTTAACCTCTATCTCAACTGGGTATTCCTTGAAACTGACATGCATGCAACTATTAATAGCGAATTATCAGTTATCTGATTGATCACTCATTGTGAATTAAATCTAATTTAATTCACTGGACCTCTCACTAGCTCATCACTCAGTTAGAACTAGTTAAACTGATTTTAAGTCATTTAATTGAGTTAATTACACCTGCAACCCACTAATGCATCAACTTCAACTGGACCCCAAAAATATTAGAATCCCTCTAGATGCCTCATATTAGACCCTCAACTCGAATTTCTTGAGCTAACTTGGTCATCATGAATTAATTAACTGACACAAGTTGTTATGAGATGAAATTACAATTTATTGTCCAATTTATTTAAGGTAAAAATAAATTAGACGCCCCACATTCCTCACTCCTAGTGCATCAAAATTCCTCACCAGTGTGGGTGCATTTTTTTTTGTCCTTTCTGGTTTCCAATCTCACTGTTTCTTGTTGCAAATTTCAACATTTCAAAATTTGATGTGGCCTTCACACAATGACACCATTGAAATCACATGCCCATATTCTCATGAGAAACCTCTCTTAAGCTTGATCTACTAGAAGAGAACCAACAATATGCCATCCTACTTCCTAGCGCAAACCAACCATTAGGGTATGCAACATTCTTCTGAACCCTCACATGATGATATTGCTCTTAGAGGATGATCATGACCTCCCTTTAGCAACCCTTACTCGGCCCTCGTACTCGACCTACTTTAGGACTGCAACTCTCTTCACCCCCTTAATGTGCCAGATAGTGGGAATACATGTCAAACATGCTAAGATGTGCCAAGTGATAAGGCATGCCAAGATGTGCAAGGGTGTGTCAATGCGTGTCAGGGACTTTCAAGACAAAAAAAGGGATAAAAAAGTTAAACTACAAGGAAATGAACATATAAGAGGGTTAATAAGTCATCAATTTACCTTTTCCAGGAGTGGCATGCTAGGCACACTAACACTAGGCGGCAATAGGTGCCAAGTGCAAAGTCTTAGTGCATTCTAAGTGCCAAATATTCCTTTGTTGCTTCTCATCTACTTTCCAACAATTGATCATCACAAATAAATTTAATATTAAACCATGCTAAATCATACCAAGGCATCTCAACATATTCCATACATGCTAAGACTTTCCAAGTGCCAACACGTGCCAAGCGCCAATATGTGTCAGGGACTAGTGTTATGCATGTTATGAAGTGGAAGGAAATGTTGAAGAGTGCTAATTAAGGTGTGCTAGAGAGTGATATTGCATGTTGATGAGTGTTAAGGAGTACTAGGAAAAAACATTAAGGGAGCATGCACTAGGTAAAAATTCATGGAAGTTAATGAATACGAGGAACGTGTATTGCCAGAGACTAGTGTTAATGGTCAGTGTTAGTTGTCATGCCAAGGAGGGAGTGACAAGGTATGCTAAGCATTGGTAAGGCATGCTAGGGAATATAGGCATGTTAAGAATTCCCAAAGTGTGTTTGGGAGTTCCAGGGTGTGCTAATTATATCATGTGCCAATTAATAGTGCCAAGATATGCCAATACATACTAGGTGTTAAGGATGTGGCGCAGAGTGCTAGGGTATGTCAATATGTGTCAAGGAAACAAAAGGAAGAACCAATAAGAGGGTTAATAAGTCATGACTTTATCTTTTTGAAAAGGGGCATGCTAGGCACACTAATAATAGGTCCCAATACATGCCAAGTGGCATTGTGTGCCAAGTGCTAATGTATGTCAATGCATTCAAGGTGTTCTAGGGCATGCTAGGGACTATATGCAGCATGCCAACAGACGCTAGGAGAGTTCCATGTTGTGCTAGCACATGCCACCATGTGCTTGGGCGTCAGTGTCATTACAAGATGTTCTAGGTACAAAGATGTTCCAAGACATGTGGGGTTCTAAGAAATGTTAGTGTGTGCCAAAGAATTAATTTAATGTGTGCCCAGATTATTGAGGATTGTTAGGTCTTTCTCATTAATAGAATTGTCAGAGCTCGATTATGTATTAAATAATATATTTCCTACACACAATAGCATAACTTTATCTAAATCGAATTTTATAGATAATAAACTTAATAGATATGAATCATGTGTTGACTCATAGGAAATCTCTATTCGACTAGTCATTACTTGAGGGAAATGATACATGCTTATTACTTCTTAAAAAATTGACTAACCCTAACCACTATGGCCTTGGACATATTATAAAAAATTCTCCACAATAATGGTATTAAATTGTTATCTTTTGACAAAAAATATATTAATAGGCACATAACGTCATCAAAAACTCATTGGAATGATCAATGATGACAGACATTTTTTGATCGTCACCAAAAGTAACAAAAAGAACATTGGTGAGGGTCATTAAAAGTTCGTCACTAGAAGTGTCACCAAAGAGAGAATTAGTGATGGGCCTTTAACGACCCTCACCAAAAGTGAAATGTCTTTGGTGACGGACCATAAAGGACCATCACTATATACACTTACATTGACGGTTTTTAGTGATCAATGATGACGAACATTTTTTGACCATCACCAAAAGTAACAAAAAGAGAATTGGTGAGGGTCATTAAAAGCTCGTCATTAGAAGTGTCACCAAAGAGACAATTAGTGATGGGCCTTTAATGACCCTCACCAAAAGTGTGATTGAAAATGTCTTTGGTGACGGACCATAAAGGACCATCACTATATACACTTACAGTGACGGTTTTTAGTGATCAATGATGACGAACATTTTTTGACCGTCACCAAAAGTAACAAAAAGAACATCAGTGAGGGTCATTAAAAGTTCGTCACTAGAAGTGTCACCAAAGAGAGAATTAGTGATGGGCCTTTAACGACCGTCACCAAAAGTGTCATTAAAAATGTCTTTGGTGATGGACCATAAAGGACCATCACTATATACACTTACGGTGACGATTTTTTAATGACCGTCACCATATGTGACATTGGTGACGAACCTTAAAGGTCCGTCACAAGCATGACCCTCACCAATGTGCTTTTTTCTTGTAGTGAGTGAGCACACACAGGAATCAACTCTCTCTCTTGGGTCACCATCCACAAGTGTACCAAGAGAGGGAAGAAGGATTTGAATATGCCTATAAATTCCCACCATAAGAAGAAAAAAATGAGAACACGTTGTTATGTTGGCCAAATTTCCCATGAGAAAACTAGCAGTGTGTGATCCGAAGCAACAATAGAGTTAGATGATTCAGTTGTTGGACACCCAATAAATTCAATACCTTAGGAGAAGAGAGAGGCCTTGCGAAATCAACTCAAGGGTAAGAACTTCATTTCACTAGGTCTTAAAACTCCATAGTTCTAAGGATACTTTGGCAAGTGTGTAACGTTCTACCTTTATTACTAATAGTGGTCAATAAGAGGGGATTTTATTCCACCGTTTGTATTATTGTCTCGTTTGACTCTTTGGAGCTTTAGTTTTAGTTTTAGTTTAATTGTGTTTCTTCTTCTTATATGCAGCATACTACATTCCATAATTTAGTGTGTTTTATATATATTAGCATGTGTTCACTAAACTGCTAACCATATTTTCTATTGTGACCATAGCTTGTAGGTTGCAACCATTCCTACCAAGCACCGGTGGTTTAGTACACTCGTGCACCAAAACCACCACTACAATTCCATTCCCATCAGTTGCATGTCTCCCAATATTGAATTTGGGTCCCAAACATTCATATATGTTTGAATGAATTTGCGCATATAAAACTCAGACAGTTTTTCCCTATTTTCCATGCTTGCCTGTTTGAAAAACTCAATAAATTTCCTGTAGTCTTGAAAATGAAAAGACCCATACTATGCTAGTGTCTTTATTTGAAATTACAACCATTATTCCTTGAGTAAAAGAGCATAGGATTTAGATGGTTTCCTGCATTGTATGACTTCCATAGAGAGACTTGCCATAGTGGCAAGTTGTGTCTCTTTCTCTTGTAGTTGCTCTCTTAACCTTGTGTTTTATTCTTGTAGTTGCCCCCTCATAATTGACTCCCTTAGTCTCAAATCACTAAACTCCTTTCCCATTTCAGTGAATTTCTCCTCCATGAGGCCCAATTTGCATCCATATATACGTTCTACCTCTCTCTATCTCCAACTCATAGAGGAATGGGACTGCAAAATTTTAAAGTATAATCCTACCTCCCTTGAAAAATTTGTAGTAGGATTCTAAGTTGGCATGTGGATCAGGCTCTTGAAGCTCCTGGAGGCCTATTTCATCTTGCTTTTAAGGTGGATGCTCTCTCCTGTAGCTCCTCTTTATGCTCCTGTAGCATCCCCCATTTCTCCTATAACATCCCATGTTTCTCCTGTAGCTCATCCTTTTCAGCTTGCTCAATGGAAGTTTGAGTCCTGGGTATCTTGAAGGTAATTTCCTTAGTGGTGGGCCCTCCCACAGGTGTCACATGTGGCTTGGTTTTGGCCTTAAGAGAGATAATCTCCTCAATATTTTATTCACTAGGCCCCACTTCTTACTTTTTACTTGGTGACTCATCAATAGTGATAGGGACCTTTCAAAGAGGTTGTGTCTTCCCTTTCCTAATCTTAGTGCTCTTCCTTGTTTTGATATATAGGGTACCTTGCCTTGGCTACCTCCTTTTTGGCTTCACAGGGGTGCCTAATGTATCCAATGTTGCAGCCACTTCTTACTCGATATTCCATGGAAAGAGACTTGTTTGATGTCCTTGCTTATCTATCTCTTGGGGCTTAGAAGTATCCTCACATATCTCTCTCTTCTACTGGTTTCTCTCCTTCTTCCTTAATCTTTGCTTCCTCTTCCTCTATTTCTGCTACCTCTATTTTTGTTTCTTATGCCTCTTCTTCCTCTGTTTTTCCTGCCTCTTCTTCCTATGTTTTTCCTCCTCTACCTATAGTTCTATAGATTGGTGTTTCTCCATGTGTGATGGCTTGGGTTTCAATGAATAACTCCCTATCCATGACTACAAAGTCAATCCATATCACAAGGTTATTTAAGTGACTTAAAGAATCCATAAAAATTAATTTGATGAGGCTATGGTGGGAAATGTGTTGATGCTTCCCTTCCCACACCTTCTCGCTCATTTCAATGATTGATTACAGGAGGAAATGGGGAACACTAAGTCTTTGAGGGATATGAAATTATGCCTTGAATCTTAACTCATGGAGAAACTTGAAATGGTAGGCATATACAACACTCAATATCCATTCAAGATATATATATATATATATTTGAGGATGTGATAAGCCACCTCCTCTTAGGGGTAAGGTAGGCTCTCCCTTCTCACTCCATTTTTATCTTTTACATATTTTTCTATTAGAATGAAGAAGTTTTTCTTGTCCGTGACACTCGCTGCTTTGTCTTCTTCACTTCACCGAATTCCCAAGGGTAAGGTGGTCACTCTTCTTATGGTTTTAGGACTTAAAGAGATGACCACTACAAGGAACATACACTCTAGTGGATGTTTTTGAGGAAGCCCTTATAAAAATACCCCAGACATCCGTTTCTAGTAGAGGTTACTAGAGGAGGTTGGCGGGCGAAGGGTTTTGTGGATGTTTTCTGCTCGGTGCGCTTATCATCCAAAACCGCACTAGTGCGCTCAACAAGAGAAAGCACTAGTGCGCACAAAACATTGGAACATCGGACATCGTGCGCTCCATACACACCCACCCGGTGTGTTTTATTATTGTAGAGCACCCGTGCTTTACAACTCTTCCGCACCGGTGTGTCATAAAACACCGCGCCAAAACCAAAACTGCTTGATGCGGTACTAATAAACTGCATCGGTGCACCTATAAAACCTTGTGCACTAGAACAAGGTTAAATAATAAAAAAAATTATAGCCAAAAAACCACATTTTTCACTTTTCTTAGTGCTCCAGAGCTCTCAAGCACCGGTGCAATTTATCCTTGTCTGAGCCGCCCTAACATCGGTGCTCCCATTGCACCCATTGCACGCACTGCTATTGTGCATTGCCCACCAATCTCCAGCTTGCATTTTTCAAAACAGTGGTCAAATTTTCTTTTGCAAATTCTACAGCCAATATGCCTCCTCGACGACCAAATTTACAGGTATTTTTCTTGTTTTTCCATAATTAAGCTTTTTAGCGGATTAGAATTTCAAATAACCTTAAAATTAACCATTTAAAAGAAAAAAACAATTTTTTGTTGCATGGTGCGCTCGAGCCGTTAGGCTCGCACCGGTAAGTGGTGCTGCTTGTAAAATTTACAAGCTACACCGCAACTGGTGCTAACGGTATCTACACTGTTTCTGGGGCGGTACCGAAAGGCGCACCGCGTTATTTTAAAATTAAAAAAAAAAGTGTGGTGCGGTCATTTAGCCGGCCACACCGTTGACCATGTGGAATAGCGGCAATGCGATGCGTTGACAAAATATTTTCCCTGGTGTTTGTCAGCGCACCACATTCGACATTCCGACAGGGTCAACGGTGCGACCTGGTAAAAGACCACACCGTTGACTATATAATTAGTCAGGAGGTCGGTGCGTTGACACAACTATACACGTCGAGGCATAGAGTTTAGTCAGTGCACCGCACTCTTGAAACTGTACATAGTCAATGATGCTTTGAAAATTTTCAGGTGCACCGTCTACAATGCGTTGAATGTCATCTGGGGCACCGCCCCTGGTGCGCAACAAACAAAAGACGCACCGAAACCAGTGCATGACTATTTTTTGTGGCGCACCAACTGTTTTTTTTTCAAAAAAAGTTATATATGTATATTCCTAAATACATGTCTCATTTAATAAAAAAAAATTATTTAATATGTCAATCATTCAGAGAGAAGAGAGGGAACAACAACAACAACAGGTGGAGCAGTATGACATGGTTCCCCTGTAGGAGGCATGAGAGAGGGAGAGAGATGCATACCCTCACCCTATTACAGCAGCCACCTAGGGGCTCCTAAGGCAGGTAGGTCTCCTCAAGTTCTATGAGGAGGCTACTTCCCTAAAGGGCTATGGTGTGTTTTTGAGACATCTTATCTGCAGGTGGAATGCCCACCGACAGGCTTTCCAGGTTGGTCCTAACTAGTGGTACACACTCACTGAGGAGGATATATATTTCATTACAGGGCTATCAAGGAGAGGGGTGAATTTTCCCTCGTTCCCAGAGGTTCCAGCTGGCTATGTAGCAGGGAGTCAGTTAGTGTACTCCAAGAGATACATTAGAGCAGATGTACTGTCTCCTTCAGATTTTCAGGTCACTAGAGGCCAGTTACGTATTGGTGAAATTGGTAGGGAGGAGGTGCAGTGCCTCTCACTTCTCATTCCGACCATTTCACACAACACCAGTGATGCGAAAAACATTAGTTGCTCACTTTTATATTATGTTGATTCTTTAGTACAGGAGCCACGACTTGTCAGGTGATCTGCCATTTTTTTGCGGTAGTTCTGTACGGACTTAGATAGATGTTGTGCTCATGCACAAGGGAGGGTAAAATTTTCTTTTTCTTTAGATATTTTTTTTATTTTTTGATAGGTTTCCAGAGACTAGGCCTACTTTTGTTCGGCAGCCTCCTAGGCCGATGTTCGAGGCACGGATACACATGTGGGGGTAAATGATGCCCAAGAGGGGCGAGACTGTGTTTCCAGTAAGGATATCGCATGATGCACTGGAGTTGCTAGCCAGTGTTGAGGAGCTACATCCCTTCATTATGGTCCCCTGTCCTTATGTTGGATTGGATTGGCGAGGGTGTCCCAAAATCCTCTTCATAGCTGATGAGCCACCAGATGATAGAGGTAATATTACTGTTTTATTTAAATTTATTCTAACATGTTCTTTAACTGGTTTTTATTAAATTGTGCAATGAAATTGTATTATTATTGTTGTGCACTTGTATATATTTTGCAAACATTGGGTCTTTTGATGGCGAGGACATGCCGACACCACCACATGATCCAGGTGTGGATCCTGATGACAATCAGGGCATGCTATATGCTGAGGATCATCAGGAGGCCGGTGCAGAGAGACCAACTCCTGCTGGTGCACCGGTACCGCCTTTTGCTAGGTGCAGTCGACTTGATACTAGATAGAGGATGGAGTTGGGCGACCAACTCACTGCATTGATTGTTGAGGCAGGCATCAAGCCCGCTCATATGAGAGACATACAGGCCGATGGTAGGCTTTTACAGATGTGGAGAGGCATGAAACGTGACATGTACATGCTGATGCGGCATGTCGTAGGAGCGACGACCTTAGTTACACAGTTGAGGAGGACCGTTGCACATTATAGGCATGGTCGAGACGCAACACGTGATCGACAGTGAGCGAGTAGTGACTCATCATCTCATGATCGTTCACCTTGCGTTGCACCAGATGAGCATCCTCCACTAGCATCTAGCAGTAGTCATCATGGAGATGAGGCTAGACCATCGACCACGTCTAGTCAGCAGCCTGCAACATCTAGCAGTACTCATGATCATGAGAAGGTTGGACCATCGACTATCGAGGCTACACCATTGACTGAGCAGGCCTCGACTAGTACTACTATTGATGTTGTACTAGCTGATCCATGACATTTATATTACAGTTGTATATTTTTAACATTATTCAGTTATATATATATATGGTCCATGTATTTTATGTTCATGTTGCACTTGTACGTAATTTATATGTTGGTGATCATCGTGATGTGTATATTGTTAGGTCATGTTAGTTGATATGTTCATTTAATGTGCATCTTGTAGATTGATTTGTATATGATAGCATGAGTTAATTGACATGAGATGTATATTTGATGTTTGTGTTGTGATGATGTTATACAATACTAATTGTGTTTTGTTAGATGATCATGATCACGAAGATGTTAACGAATTTTAATGTGTTTTTTAGTCGAATATGATGTTTGTACGATGGTTATCATGATCGTGATGTTTATTAATTAATTTAATATTAAATGACCATGATATTTATTAAATATTATGTCGTGATTTTAACTGAAATTTAAATTTTAATTGCATGTAAAATTGTATTTGTATTTGTAATTGTAATTTTAAATCTAATTGTATGTAAAATATTTAATGTAAAATTTTAATTATAATTGTAATATTTAATTTATTGTGAAATGATTGTAATTGTAATTTTAGTTGTAATTGGATATATGACAAATTGTAAAATTGTAATTGTAATTGTATGTAAAATATCTGTAAAATTATAAATGTAATTCTGATTCTAATTATAATTGTATGTAAAATATTTGTAAAATTTTAATTGTATTACTGTGAAATGATTGTAATTGTATGTAAAATTCTAAAATTGTAATTGTAATTATAATCGTAATTGTATGTGAAATTGTAAAATTGTAATTGTAATTGTAATTCTAATTTTAATTGTAATTGTATGTAAAATATTTGTAAAATTTTAATTGTACTAATGTGAAATGGTTTTATTAAAATTTGTAAATTTGTAAATTTGTAAATAATTGTAAAATAATAAATCTTGAATAATATGAATTTTTGTAACATAATAATGTTTAGAAAATAATGCAAATAAATTCATGTACTTTAGAATTATCATTATTTTATTATGATCTTAAATACCAAAAAAAAAAGAACTTTATACAATACGCCATTTCTAGCCAAGATTCTTGGTTTTCATCCGGTGCGCTTATAATCATAACCCGCACCGGTGCGTCTTAGTACTAAGACGCACTGGTGCTTCACAACTCTTCCGCATCGGTGCATCATAAAACACCGCGGAAAAACATAAACCGTGATCTTACGAACCGTACCAATGCGCCTATAAAACCCTGCGCACCGGAGCAACGGAGGGTTCAAATCACGAGAAAGAATTTTTCTGAGGAGATGAGGGTTTGAAAATACGAGAGTTTGAATTTCGGCTGAGAAGTTTATAGTAGATAAAATGAGTAATTCAAACAGGAAGATGGACAAATATGCTTACAGGGATGTAGACGACTACAGAGCTCGACAGAGTACAAAACGAGAAAAGGTTTATGAAAAATCTGAGACGCATATGAGAGAGATCAATTGAGTCTCTTGAACAGGCTAAGAGATCACATGAAGGTAAAGATTCTCATTCTTACAAGGGTGGCAAGGAAATATTGGACAGTAAAGAAAGATCAATCGAGGCAGTCAATAAAGCCAAGAGGCACGATGAAGGGAAGGATTCTCATTCCCTTAAGGACAATAGAGAAGATCAATTGACATTGTTGATTGGGCTGGTAGTCCCATGAAGGGAAATATTCTCCATAATGCATTTAAAAGAAGCTGGGAGTATTGTCCGTGCTTTGGTTGGCTTACATAAACTTTTACTGGCAAAGCTGACATCACATAAAATCACATCTTCGGATTTCAATTGAACCTAAATGGAATCTCTAACTTGTCTGAGATGTGGTCCTGTGGATAACAAGGAATATCACATGGAAGGTACCCAAAAATCCAAAATTTTGAAAGTATAGGTGAATTAACACTTATCAAAGAACGAAATGCCGAACAAAATGTGAACGGGATACACTTAAGGATTCCCTGGTTCCATTTGTTATTGAAAAGGATGCTCTCTCTAGGTGAAACCAGTAAAATTTTGCTTGTATTATAAATGGAAATCCAGTGACCATTTATGTGGGAAGAAAAGCATAGATACCTGCAGCTGCCATATTTCCACCTGCAAATTAGTTTCCCATTGGAAAAGATAATGTAATAGCCCATTTTGCAATGTCTTTCCTCTGCTCAACCCTATACACATTTTCTATGGGAAACCATTGCCTCCACATGTAATAACTGCATCTTCTAGTCCAAAATCGGTCTTCTTATGCTAACAAATGCAGAATGAAGGACTCGTTGTCATTGCTCCCAGAACATTCAAGGTTAGTTTCTTGTAAAACATAGATTGTATAAATTTTGTTAAGATCAAGATAGAAAGCACAAAGGAGAAAAGAGGAAATTGGATGCCAAGATGGAGGAGGAACTTACAAATGAGAAAGCAGATCATGGGTTAGCAAGCAGATCATGGGGAACCTTTTCTTGTTGTAGGTTATGGAAAGGTTCAAGTTTCTTTTTCTGAAAGAAGAAGAGGTGTAGTTTTGAAAAGAAATGGCCCAAATATTTTCACAGCAAAATGTACATTTACAACATGTCTAATTTTGGTGTACACACGTAAAATTGATTTCAGTGCCTCAACCGCAAATCGGTGCTAATGTACAGATAACTGCATCGGTGCGTTCTAGTTACTATGCGCCGGTACATTTTAGTTACTACGCACCAGTGTCATGTTACCAATGGACACACCAGTGCGGTGCTATTAAGTGATGTACTACTGACGAATAAATGCAAATAAAAAAAAGCACAACTCTATTTTCTTTAAGTGAAAAAAAGTGGCAAATTGAAAAATGGGTAGCAAAATATTTTCGAAAATCTAATTTCATAAAACAATTCTTTAAATACTAAACACTTTTCATTATTTCATTATTTTTTATAAAATTTTCAGCCAGAGATTTGCAGGAGACATACCTGGAGAAAGAGAGAACGAGAGCACTGTGGAGCAGTGAAATACATTCAAACAAAAGTATTCAGACAATCAGAATCCAAACCTCTGGTGATTCAAACCCTGTAGCATAGAATTTCAAACGATCTAGTGATTAAATTTGATTTTTTTTTTACTTTTCTACAGTTTTATCCATTTTTACCCTAAACCCTTCATTTTTTTGTTTATGCCCTTTCTTCTCCCTGTTTATGTGATTTTAGAATTAGGGATTTTCATTTTAGATTGACATCCAACCCACAGGACGACTTGCATAGTCAGATCCCAATCCATGTCGACCCTTGTGTGAATTTGTGAAAAAAATGGATTTTTTTTGTTTTTTTTCTCGGTGTGCCCTGCATAACCGAGCACACTGGTGTGTTGTATTATACAACGCACCGCGCAACGACTGTGTAATAAAAAATTTAAAAACATTTTTTCAAAATCAGTGCAGGATATCTAAAATAGGGCACCGGTGCTCTATGTTACAAGGATAGCACCGTACGGTCTATTACACTATTTGTGCAGTGTGTTTATAATACCCCCATGCACCGTACGGTCTATTATACTATTTTTGCAGTGCGTTTATAATACCCCAACGCATCGACGTCAGTGCATACATCATGAAAGGCGCACCGGTTTCTTGAGAATTATTTTTTACCTGAAAAGTTGATAATCTATTTATAAATATATTAATGAATGATATGGTGCAGGTTTCAGATTGATAAAGAAATGAATGACAATAGATCAGGTAACAAAAATACTGATAACACATCAAGAAAGAAAAAAGGAAATTTCTTTGTAAATTCTTTACAAAAATATTATTTTTGAACTTTATGTAAGTTTAAATACTATGTATTGTTTACTGTGTATCATGCAGAGCCACAAAATGATGAAGCTCGATAAGGTTATTTCTGATCTAGGACCAGAAGAGCTTAAAATATTGATGGAAACAAAAGGATGAATCAGGTGAATGAAAAAATACTATTGATCCAATATGAGTTTCTTTTTTTAATTTTCATTAATAATATACTTAAAATTATTAGATAACATGTGTCAAACAGTGTATTAATTCACATATGTTTAATGTTCTATAGGGACCAACAACTCGAAGGAATGTTGTTCTAAGAAAAGAAAAAAAATAGAACATGCAAATGAAAATGAATTTCTCCTTAGCTCATCTGGAGTGGTGCTAAAGGTTAACGAAAGGGGGAGAAACTTTTACAAAAGTTTGAGGGATCTAGTGGAACGAATGTATATACATTCTTTCCACTTATAACACAAAAACAAATCCAATGATTCCAAGAACCAAATTTTATCTAAACTACAGGAAGAGTTTTCAGAGAATTGTTCAATGAGACATGTCAAACTTTTAATAACAAAAACGTACAACAACAAAAAAGAATGAATAAAAAAGTAATATTCCTTTAAATGTTTGTCTAGAATTATTTATAAATATCACTTTTGTTATATTTAATTTTAATATATGAATATAAAAATTAAATAGTTTATTGTCATGTTACATTTTCAGGAAGATTATGAAAATCTCAAAAGATGAACGAGCTGATATCAAAAATATGCCAGTAGGAATGTCCAAAAAGGTGTACAAGGAGATGGTCAAAGAAATGGACAAAATTGCATCGCAGAAGGAGCCATCTCAACAACAACGTGCTTCAAATATAATATGTAATCATTGAATTTTTCAATCATTAGGTACAATAAATAAAAAATTTAGCATTAAATATTAATTTTCAAGAATTTTCTTGCAGAAAATAAAAGAAAATGGAACCCATTCAGCAGATAAAACAAGACGACAAGGAAGAAAAGGGTTGATATCTAAGTTTGTGAGTAATTTTTACTTCCTTGTAACAACTTAACTAGATTTCATTTTTGTATTTTTTAAGTTGTTTTACAAAAATTATCATTGAATGTCTTCAAACAGGTGCTAACATACAAATAAGAACCATCAGACGAATTGATTGAAATTGGGTTAAATATGGGTTGTGAGTATATGTTTGCATATCAAAAATTAATTGTGGAATTTGTAAGCATCTATCAATCTTGTTTTACTTAGCTCCGTCTATAATTAATAGAACAAAAAATTCTTTATATTAAATATATGATTTGTTATGGGGTATAAAACTTGCAGGAAACAAAGTATGGAACTATGCCAACAGATGAAATTTTGAAAGATGGCATGGTACATGGTTTTGAAAGAACGTGTATAGTTTATGAGTCAATTTTTGCTATGGTATGTCATTTTTTGTTTTGATTTACATTGATGTATATTATTTAATATTGCAATTTTCATTATTCTCACCAATGTATATACACTCATTTCAGTTTATTTTTATATTTGTAGATGGAAGGTGAAGAAGAAGAAAACAATCAACACCATGAACAAAACATTCCTAAAAATAACCCATGTCATGGAAGTAGCTCTGGCAGTGAAAGCAATTCAAGCAAAGAATGATGATCACTATGTTTGGATATCAAAGCAAGGCATTGTATTTTTTTAAATATTTGTCTGTGAAATCAGACATTTTTGTTTAATGTAATGGACATAGTGTCCCAATTGAAAGACAAAGGGATACCAATAACTGTCCCATTTTATATGACAAAGACTATCTTATTCATATATATATATATGTGTGTGTGTGTGTGTGTGTGTTTTAATTTATTCTATTGCGTTCTCCATTGTCATTCTCAAATGCACTAATAAAAATTTAATTCTTATGAATATTGTTATAAGATATATATGTGTCGAATTTTGACAAATAATGAATTTTAAAAAAATCACAATAATTATGATATGATATAACAAATTAATCCAAACATCACATTCAAATGCATTAATAAAAATTTAATTAATATGAATATTGTTATAAGATGTGTTGACTTTTGATGAATAATGAATTTAGAAAAATCACAATAATTGCACTGTCATAGTTCGATGTTTCTAAAAAATACAAAATGAACACGGGTGCATTTGTAGGCTACAAAGCACTGGTGCATTTCTACGACCTATGAGCATTGCACAAATACCAAAACCAATTAAAAATCTCGGTGCGTTTGTGCGATACTGCACACCAGTGCTTTTATGTGAGACTCCGCACCCTTGCATTTGTACGACGTATGGGCACCGCACAAATACCAATACCAATTATAAATATCGGTGTGTTTCTACAAGTCTATGTACCGATGCGTTGAGACGATCTATGCGCACCACACAAATCCCAAGACCAATTGGTATGGCCCTGTGCATTGTATCACCAACACTGCGCCCGGTGCGGTTTATACCTTGACGGCCCGGTGCAGGAACCTTCGATAGCCCTGGGGCCACCATGTAGATGACACGCACCGATGCGTTGAAACCTTAGTAGTGCACCGATGAAAAAAACATTCGTAATAACCTCCGGTTGCCTAATTTTTTTAGTTGTGTTGAATTTCTATTAAAAGATCTGCCAAAACCTCCGTAACCATAGATGGATGTTGTAGAAAATGTTTTTTTTGACAATTTTGGCCAATTTTATAACACTAAAAACCTCCTTTATAACCTCCGCTAGAGGGTCTTTTCCTTGTAGTGGACCAATCCTATGAAAACAGTAGTGGAATTATCTTCTCCTTGAGAATGTAATGTCGTGGAAAATTCATGAGTGATATCATCATCATACCCATTTAACAGTTCAAAGAAATCCAACCATTGATGTCTTCTAAATATGTTCACTATAGGAGGGTGTTAGTGAATTTTCTTTGTGTCTATGGGTTCTATTCTATTAAACCCTCCCCCCATTTCTTCTATTGCTCCTTCTTGGTGTTACGTAGGTGTGAAATTTAATTTATCCTAAAAGCAATCTAAGTGGTAGAAACATTATTAAACCCGCTTTTTATCAGTGAGGGAGAAGGATGTTAGAAATTATATCAAAACAATACTCTTTTTTTCGTTCCCTATATTCCCTTTACACACAAAAATTTCCAAAGGGAACTATTGCTTAATTTATCTATTACAGGGCACCAACTTCAGGTAGAATTTCCCATGCAATTATATGGAAATTAAGAAAGGAAGAAATCCACTTACTCCTTTTTAAAATATCTCTTCATGTGCATGATGGTTTGAGGACAACTTTGGGTCATTGTGGCTCTTTTTCACCCTTAAATTTTCTCCTGTAGCTCCTTATCGACCCTCCTGTAGCAGTTCATGCCCTCTTGTAGCTCCTCTTGTAGCACCCGTAAATAGAGTTCGAAGTATCTTGGTGGAACCCTATGCAGTCTAATAGCACTAGATCGTCCTTCCTCTTATTGTTTTTTTAGAAATGAGCGATGGTGAAAATGGAGTTGATCCTGGTACTTAATATTCCCTTTGCGGTAAAGGCTCGAAGCGCTTTGGTGACATGGATCGCACACAAGTTTCCTTTTCTGAACTGTTGTCCCCACTCCTTGCAATCATTACCCTGCTCCTCGTGATCATCACCTCACTCCTCATAATCACCACCTCACTTGAGTTGACATTTCCACGTTGCATGTATGACTAATATGAAATTTAGTTTACTAGCCAAGGGTGGCCAAGTTCAGTGGCCAACTCCAACCTATTAAAAATCATTTCTTGACCATTAACACATTTTAGAATTATATGCATACGGAATAGGTGAGGGTTGGCATACCTGAGCCTACATGTTGATCGAATTGATAGAGATGGTTGCATGTTGGACTTGGGCCTCATAACATCATGATATTCAGGGATTTTATTCTCTTTGCTTGTTTATTTTCAGGTCTTTATAACTTGATGATATTTTGACTCATAACTTTGTTGTGTGTGCAAGTGCCTTCCCTGTTTCCAAGATGCTGCTGGTGGAGTGGATGGACTTATAACTAAGGATGATGTTCCTCTTCTCTATTTCAGAAATGGCTCCATGATGCTCTTTGTGGTTGGAAAAATGGATTTTTAGGGAGTTCTATTGTGATTGTACGTGTTGCTACAAGAGGTGTCTCCTTCTTGTAGCAGCCACTTAGTCCCACTTTTCAAGACTTCATTTTCATGTCAAATTGAGGGAATGTGATGAAAGGTATTAGGAAATTATTAAGATCATGAGGAAGTGGTGTGGGTGATATAAGAATGGAAAACATGGATTTTCTATGTTTTTTAGATGCATGACAAAGTGGAAATTTTGAGAAAATTTTGGCTAGATGGAGTGGATAGGTGATGGAGTTGATATTGGAGGACCCCTATCAACGTTACCTAAAGACAACATGAAATTTTGGTCTCTTTTTCCCATTGGATTTATATCCCGTAGTATTTAGAGCTCCTATTATAGCATTACATGCTCCTCCTATAGCATTACAAGTCAACAAGGAGGAAAAATGTGATTCTTTTGTTGACTGGATGATGGAGAGAGGTAGGTATGTGAGCGTGGAGTGTGGAAATGAGATGTGAGGTGAGATCAATGGAGGAATACACTTGTAGATACTAACCTGTAGCCATGATTCTCTCAACTGTTTGGAGTCCTACAAAGAAAAGAAAGTGTTAGCAAAAGTGGTGTAAGAACTCCTTCCCTGTGTTTTTATTTTCTCCTTTTTCATTTTTTGAGACAAGCAGGTTGCCTCTGCAGAGGTTTTCAACCTAAATTTCCACCTTAGGCGCCTCACAAGAGGTTTTCACCTGGGGATCTTTTAGTTTTTCTCTATTTTTCTGTTTTTTTGCTCTTGGGTTTCCTCAGAGAGGTTTTCAACTGAGGAATTGGCCTTAGATGTCCCATGGAGGTTTTCATCTAGGCCCCTTTTTTTTATAATAATTTTGGTGAATTGAGGTCTATGAGCCTCCCAATAACATTTAATTCTCTGCTTACTGAACCAATAAAATCTTCCTTGGATAGAAGTTTCTAGGAAAACTTCAACCTATGACCATTGAAAAGTAATGGAATCCCTTCCTTATTAGTTGTTTTGATTTGGATAGACCCATTTTCATGACACTTCACTACCAGATAGGGATCCAACCATATTGTCATTAGTTTCCCTTTGAAATCCTTAAATATGGAATCATACAATAGGTCCCAATCTCCTACTTGAAAATTCCTTTCTCTGATGTTCTTATCATGCCAAATCTTCCTTTGTAGCTAGATTGCCTCAATGTGTAGGAGAGCTTGCATTCTAAATTCATCTAGACTATTAAGTTGAAGCAACCTTTATTGTTGTGTTGTAGTGATATCCAAGTTTAACTTAGATACCATATTCAAGGTGTTGTACTCAAATTCAATATAAAACATGGCCTTCTTCCCATAGACCATCTCAAATGGAGTAAATCCAGTGATGTCCTTCCAAGTTCTGCTGTAGGCCTAGGTGGCTTCCACCAATCTCTATGCCCAATAGTTTTGTTGTTGCTAATAACCTTGGTAAGAATGCTTTCCAATTCTCTATTTGTGACTTCCACCTTTCCATTTTCTTGAGGGTGATAAGAAGTATATGTCATATGCCTGATGTGGTGTTGCTTCATAATATCTTCAATCAAACTTGATGTAAATTGTGCTCCTTGATCAGTGACTAATTCCCTAGGAAAACCAACTTTGTAGAAGATGTTCTCCCTCGGGAAGTCCGCCACCTTTTTCTCAGTTTCTTATTTTACTAATTTTTTTAGCCCATTTGGTCAAGTAATCAATGCATACAATGATATATCATTTATGTCTTGATGGGGGATCAATAGGTGCAATGAAATCCATGCCCCACTTTTTAAATGGCTCTAGAGTCGCTTGAGGTTGTAAGGGAATTTCATCCTTTAGTGTTGGCTTACCCATCTTTTGACATTGATCACACCTAGTGGTCTACCTCCTTGCATCCTGATGTAGAGTGGGCCAATAATAACATGATTGTAGAAATTTAACAGTTGTCATCTTAGCAGCAAAGTGGCCACCATAGGGTCCATCATGGCATGCATAGAGGATGTGAAATACCTTTTCTTCCCTCACACATCTTCTCATGATCTGATATGGCCCCAATCTAAAAATATCCCCCCCAATCTAAGTTCATGGGGCGCTTTTATTGAAAATCTTACTTTTCTCCTTGGAGGATAGGTTATGAGGGAACCTCCCAACAAACAAATAGTTGGATATATCAACGAACCAAGGAGAAAGAATCAAGATGGAAAAGAGATGTTCATCTATAATTTGATCATCTATCATTTCTTCCTTTCATGTAGGTAGTTTTAGTCTTGACAAGAAATCTACGACCACATTCTCTTTCCATAGTTCATCAATAATAGTTAAATCAAATTGTTGCAATAATAACAACCATCTAATTATCCTTGCATTGACATTAGATTTATTCATTAAATACTTAATGGTTGCATGATCAGTGTGAACCAAATTTTGATAACTAGTGATATAAAGCCTAAACATGTTCAAATAATGCACCATAACCAAGAGTTCCTTTTGAGTGACAGCATAATTCAACTCAGTTTTGGAAAGGTTCTTACTGATGAAATATATAGCATAAGGAAATTTGTATTCTACTTTTCGTAAGGAAAACCCTACAGATTTGTATGAGGCATATGTGTATATATGGAAAGGTAATTCCCAATTGGGACCCCTAAGGATGGGTGCAGTGGTCACTTTTCTTTTAGTACTTAAAATCTTCTTGACATTTTTTTTTCCAAAAAAAATATGAATCTTTAACCAACAGTGCAAACAAAGGTGAAGCCATTTTACTAAAATATTTAATGAACCTTCTATAATAACTATATAATCTAAGGAAACTCCTGAAATCTCTTTTTTTTTTAGGAATAAGGACCCTTTGATGATGGAAATATTGTTTGGGTCAACATGTATCCCTTCCTTGGATATGGAATGACCAAGGACATTCCCCGCATTCATAAAAAAACTCACATTTCTCAAGATTCAATGAGAGATTCATTTCAATACATTTCTTCAATACTTTGCACATATTAGAGAGAGATTCCAGGAAGTCACACCCATAAGGAGTGAAATCATCCATGTATATCTCAACAGAGTCATGAACAAGTTCAGCATAGATACTTAGAACTTACCGCTGAAAAGTAGCAGGGGAATTGAAAATATGTAATTGAAGAACTCTATATACAAAAGTACCTCAAGGACATGTAAATGTGGTCTTGTCTTGGTCTTCAGAGCTGATTTGAATTTGGTTGTATCCACTAAATCCATCCAGGAAGGAGAATACTCTTTTCCTGCAAGGCCATCTAGGACTTGCTCAATGAAGGACAAAGGAAAATGGTCCCTATTTTTAGCCTTGTTAAGCTCTCGCTAATCAACACGGATTCTTCACTTTCCATTCTTCTTGGGAACTAAAACAATAGGTGGCACCCACTCACTATCTGAAATGGGGTGTATGAACCCTGCATCTAGTATATTTTTTAATTCTTCTTTCAAAATGTCCTTAAGAGTTGGGTTCATCCTTCTCTGGGGTTGGCACATGAGCTTGCATACCTCTTTGATGTATATATGATAGATAAAATCTGAGGTATGCACACCTTTCATTTCCTTATAATCCCAAGAAAAAGCATATAGGTGTTGCCTCAGTACATTGCACAAGTGTCATTCCTATTTGGCTGAGAGGGAGGGATTGATATTTAGATTTTTGGATGGGCTAGGCTTTACAATCCTAACATTTTCTAGGATAGAGTCAACAAACACAATTCATGCCATGGACTAATATCAGTCTCTTTCAACAATTCATCAACTGGTATGGGAGTAGGAGGCTGATTTTGTAAGATATGGTCAATAAGGTCACCTTAATTCAGTTTCCCCCCTCCTATAATAGTATCTAGATTGAATATTGGGTAGTGGGTTGTGTGATACAATTCATCTTCTTCCTCATATTCTAATTATATGGGTAAGTCATGTTCAATAGAAGGTTGAGTAAGAGGATAAAAAAAAAGTGGTTTTGATAAATTTCCATTATTGATCGTCATGATCCCAACCCTACAACTGATGTAGGCATCAACAATGGCCAACCAAGGTCTTCCTAAGATGAGAGGGTAGTCATTAAAGTTAGTTTTGGGCTGGAGGACTATAAAATCAGTAGGGTACTCCCAAGAGTCAATGGAGACAATGAAATCCTCAATAATTCCCTCAGGAGCTACTGTGGATATGTCTACAAGCTACAACACTGTGGTGGTATTTCTAAAAGCCCCTTGGAGATTGACCATCAATATGGTTTCCCTAGTAATCACATTGATTGCAACCCCAGGGTCAATCAGGGTATTAGGAACCATAATGTCATCAATGTTCACATCCACTACTGGACTACCAGGGTCTAGGTAATTTGGGGAGATCACTATTTCAAGCATTAGATCATATAATTCTCCAACAACATTGATGGTGGGGGCATCTCTTCTTCTTCTCCAAGGCATTTTGAAACATTTTTCCTTAATAAGATTTTTGTATATGGGAACATCTTTAATGGCCTGGAGAAGGGTTACCTTGACACACAAATTATTCAGTTCTCCCAAAAGTTCAACCTCTTCTTTGGTGTGCTGGTTAGGGTGGACCAACCTTTCAGGATAGGGAGGTGTATTGAATTGAGGATCACTCTCTTCCTTCTCTTCTTCAAGATCTTTAGGTGGAGAAGGTGGGTGATTATCTGGGAGCACCCTCCCAGACCGAAGGTTGATATCTTGGATTTCCACAACATAAGCATGATAATATGTCTCTCCATTGTACACCTATTGTGCATTCTTATTGTTCGGGTTCATTTTTGGTTGAGAAGGTATTTGAGGTTGCTTAGGTGGGATAGGATGAGTTTCCTATGGTTGAGGTTGGGGTGGAAGTAGTAAAGCAGGATGTTGGTTTTTTTGAGGCATCCACCCTTCTGAGGGGTTTCCCCATTGGGAAAATTTGGGTGAATTTGGCTGAAAAGGATGGTTGTTAGGCTGAGGAAGATATGGAGGAGCATAAGGCCAAGGAGGAAATGTGGACCATGATAAATGAGTGGAAGGGTACTGTTTGGTCAATTTAGTGTGTCATAAATTGCTGCATTTAATTTGTCAATCCGGGATTCGTAAGCTGATGAAGTGCGACGCACTATATGTGCAAGATAACCTATTTCTTAACTTTTTGTCGTTTTTGGTTTTCTAAGGTGAGATGGAAATTCTAAAATAAAAGCAAGTATGGTTATGTTTGTTCAAGGAAATGATATCTTCTATAATGATTTACCAACTTGAAACTTAAAAAGGAATTTGAAACTTACAATGACAAAACTTGAAAGGAAATGAAAATGTGCTGCTGAAATGAAAAGGTGCTGCTAGTCTAATAAATCAAAACAGTGAACTATTGAGCATGAAAACCAAACTATTCTTGTTGCTGTCTAAACACAAAAGAAACTATGCTTAAAGAAATCCAAAATTGCAACAAAGTAAATCTAAATCAGATTACATCAACTTGTCTTTTGATCCCTCATCATTAGTCCAGCTATGATTTTCGGAAGTAACCATAAACAACTTGAGTAACTGATATCTAATTTGCAGAAAGTAAAATAATATCAAACCATACATTCATAATTCAATCCCTCACCATCAGTCCAGCTGTGGCTTTCGGAGGTAACTGAAGATGTCATGCACAATTTAATATTTCTAACTTGCAGAAAAGAAACTAATACCAAACTACACATTTCATAATACAATCCCTCACCATCAGTCCAGCTGTGGCTTTCGGAGGCACCTGAAGATGTTATGAGAAGTTTAATATATCTAAATTTGCGGAAAGGAAACTAATACCAAACTACACATTTCATAATACAATCCCTCACCATCAGTCCAGCTGTGGCTTTCGGAGGCAACTGAAGATGTTATGAGCAGTTTAATATATCTAAATTTGCAGAAAGGAAACTAATACCAAACTACACATTTCATAATACAATCCCTCACCATCAGTCCAGCTGTGGCTTTCGGAGGCAACTGAAGATGTTATGAGCAGTTTAATATATCTAGATTTAACTACTGAAGCAAATAAGCAAAACTGAATTAAACAAAGTAGTACTGAAATTAAACAGAAACTAAGAAAAACAAATTAGCAGCAGAACAATGTTAATTCCATGTCATTAGTCAAAAATTTATGAAAATGCCCGGGCTGCCTATCTATAACCTGAAACAAGAACATTGATCAGTAATTAATAACATAAAACATGAAAGACAGAAATGAAATGGAAAGCATGAAAGTTTACAAACAGAAATGAAGCATATATACCATGAAAGATGCAATGTATAAACATGTGAATGGATTATGGCACAATGAGCTTTAAAGAAATAAAATAAGAACTATACAATAATGCACAGAACCTTGGCAAGTGCAGGGGCCCTCTACACTAGCCTTGGCAACGATCTTCAAATACGAATTACGTTTGAAAACATAGTCTTCTTATATTAAAATGTAGTCATAACAGTAAGGTGGTATTACGACACAAAGGCAGCGTAATTATATTACATAGCAGACTAATAAAAACTAACACAGACTAATATAGACTAACTCCATATGCATATGCAAACACGTTATTTATAACAAAAGAAACATAACTAATTCCTAAAGTTTATGCTGATGGAGAACACGTAGACCATTACGTCCACGGATCTAGGATCATGGCCGTATTGAAAAGTAAATCTATGAGGAGTGGATGTTTGAATTCGGCTATGGAGCCATGTACATATGTTGATTTGTCCTCCGCAATTCAGAAACGGCCATATGAACCTTCACGTGACACGAAACAGAGTCCTGTCACCGTGAGACTCTACGGTTGACTTCCATTTGGAGGCCTTTGACCGCAGCTTCTTTAGATGAGTTTGCTCGAGCCAATAGGACATGAACCATGTCCACATCATTTCTGACTTGCCCATGTGTCTCTTTTTTCCTGTAGACACCTGTAACATAGAGTTTCACAAAATGGCTGCGGAAAGTTGCAGCAGCTGCGGAAAGTGGCAAGATTCCGCAGCTAAATGAACAAAATCTAAATCAAACAGCAGACACAAAAATATAATTAAAAACCATGTTAGATGCTCTTTTGCAATTAATATACAATGATATTGACAACTTGGGAGGTTCAAGTGAGTGAAAAAGGTATAGAAAAGTGTATGGAAAAGATGCAAATTTGAGACTCAACATACCCCCACTGTGAAGGTGTTGCATGTCCTCATGCAACCAAAATTTTGATATTCCTTCCTTAGTTCATATGCCTTGACACTTCAGCCAGCACATCCAATCCTCTCCTCCTCTTCCTTGGTGCTGCCAACATTCTGGGTTTCTTCATTAAGCACCTAAATTTGATATTAACCAGTGCTCTGCTTAACTTCTGGTATTTCCTTTTCAATTTCTTGTTCTTCTTCTTCCATATTCCCAGATGTAGCATGGTATTATCATGAATGATTTTTTCCAGTTTGCCTTGTTCCCTCAATGTCTCATTTTCATTTTTGATGTGTCTATTTAAAAGCTCTAGCTCAAAGACTTCCTGTTTTAGTGATTGGACTAAATCATCTTATACTGTGTGAGGCTGGATGGATGAAGTACTGGGACCTGTAGCTGCCTTTTCCAAAGATTCTATATAGTCATATACTTCTTGCTGCTTGGGGTCTATTTCAGGTGTCATTTTTATTGGGCTGTCCCCAAAATGCCGTGAAGGAGAGTTATCTTCAAAATCTGGCTGAGAAGGGCTCACATCAACATATTGCTGAGAATGGGATGGACTATGTTCAATGTCCGACTGAGAATGAAATGAACCAGGTTCACTAACTTACTAAGATGGACTATGGTCAGTTGGGGACTGTTCAGATGTTTCCTCTCCCAAATCAATGAAATGAGGACCCTTCATTTGCGTTTTCCTCAATTTCCCCTTAAGTCTGTTGCTTCTTCTCACACGCTGTGGTACACTATCCTTTTGTTTTTGTTTTCCTTTCTCTGTCTTCTTGGCCATAGATGACTGTTTTTGAAGATAAACTAATCTTTTAGATAACACTTGATGATCTTCTTCTTCAGAAGAAGGGGTTTGATGTATAGCCTCAATAGTTTTTCTCTCTTTTGGTGTTATTGGCTTCTTACCCTTGATTTCTTTCTTCTTCCTCTTTGACAGTCTCTCTTCCCTATTAGTTCTTTCAATTGTAGTAGTAGGAGTATTTTGAATTTCATCAATTGTTATTTTTCTCCTACTTCTTCTTGCTGTGCTACCTTCAGGAATTTCTTGAGTAGGAGTAATTTGAGTTTCATCATTTATTATTTTTCTTCTACTCCTTCTTGTTTTACTACCTTCAGGAATTTCCTGAGGTTCCTCAAAGAAATTTCTAATCAGAAATTGTTCTCATGTGTCTTTCTTCTCCTTTAACTCTTTTTCAATCAAAATTTTTACAAGACCGTGGTGATATAGATGTGGTTCTACATCTCCTAAATGCTTCTGAACAGTCACAGACATTTTCTTCAAGCTGTTTAATAGAAAATATGGGAGATTGAGAGCTTGATTATCTAGAAAATTCATCAGCAACCTGGTGTGGTACATATACATGGACCCAAAACGGTCTTCACAGGTAATGAATTTCTGAACAACTAGCAACAAAGTAGCCCATTCCTCTTTCAATGCATGAACAGGAATTCCTCTTTTAAAAATAGTTATGTCCATACCTTGGTTTCGTAAGATTGTTCTCCAGGCTTCATCACTGATGCTTTTATTCTTAAACCAACGCTCACCCTCTTGAAGAAGTTCCGTGGCAGATGCTATAGATGCTTCATTGACCGCAAACTTAAGGTCTCCAATCTCTACTTCCAAGCCATTGAATGACCTTGCGAATGCCTTTGGCACTTCTTTATGATAACCTCTGAATTTCTGGATAAACCACAACCACTTTGCTTTCTTCAATATATCCCTTACTTGTGGATATCCCTCCATGAACTTAGGTCCTTCCGGTTCTGCTCTTAGCAATTTACCCATTCTTCTTTCTGCTCTTCACAAATTTGCTTGCGTGAGGGTTCAATGGAAATAGAACAGCTGAATGCACAGAGATGAGCACAATGGCTATGGGTAGATATCAGAGAGTGGGTATACAGACTATAGCGTAATAGAGAATGAAATGGAGTGAACAGAACAGAGTGGGGTTTTCGTGAGCATGGCAGAGACACGGCTGTGAGATTAACAGAATATAACACATCCGTCAGTGTTTTGAATTTTGGTGGCTGCACAATAAATATGAGCACGTTTAAACAACGGCTATGGATTTATGCGGCTGTAAGAGTCCGTGGTCAAATCAATTACGTCTCATTGTCACCGGTAGAATATAGGAATATGAGTGAAGATTGGGGGTTTAATTATGAAATCGTTTGAGAATGAATGCGGGAGGATCATATGGAGATCGTGAAAGGGTTACGGAAGTTATCAATATAATCATTGCACATAATGGATGGAGCTCATGGTTTAGAACTATATAAAAATGTGTTTTTCAATGCTATTTGAAATGAATTTTACTCATACCTTTGGAATCTTTGCCTTTTCCTTGGTCTTCAATTAGTTGCTCTTCATTGGTATCTTGAATGCTCCATGCCTTTATTTTTGGTCCTCTCACCTGCATTTAATTTCATGATTATGGAAATAACATCTGACTATACATTCTTTTGAAAACAGAGTAGTAGCTGCGGAATCTGCTTCTGGCTGCGGAAACTGGAGTCAGCTGCGGAAACAGATGTCAGCTGCGGAAACTGACACAGCTATTATTTGGATGAATGGAGATGAACAGATGACAAATGACCGGCTGGAAATGGTCATGAAAAAGAATTTTATTGATGAAATGGAATGAAATAGACAAAATGAAGTGGAATGGAGTGAAATGAAATGGTATGAAGTGGAATGGAATGGAGTGGGAGGTCACAAAACTTGTGAAATGAAAGAGAGATTTTTTTTTTGGAAAATATAGAGTGTCAGGTGTTCCTGATTTTCACCCTATATTTTCTATATAAGACTGCCAATCAGTGATTGGTTTTCAGGCTTATACAAATTTTTTTATTTTTTATTTTTATTTTTTATTTATTTATTTATTTTTTTAAACTGAAAAGAACAAAAGCTAGGCTGGTGGAGAAGAAGAATTCTTTTGTACCAGCCTGATTGCAGAAATTTCTTGAAACATTTTGACAAAATCCTCTTTTGAGAGTGGCTTATGATAAACTTTCAATCTATGGCCATTCACAATAAGAGGAGTTTGAAACTCATCAATGGTCTTGATTCTTACCGCTCCATTGTTAAAGATCTTGTCAATCTCATATGGCCCAAGCCAATGAGTCTGAAATTTTTCTTGGAAATATTTAAACTTGGAATCAAATAACAATGCCCAATCTCCTTCTTGAAACTTCTTCTCTTTGATGTACTTTTCATGCCATTTAGCTCTTTGATATTGAACTAGAATAGTTCTTACAATTGCCTCTTGTTTGATCTCATCTAGCTCATTCAATTGTTCCATTCTATGCTTTTGGGCTTCTGATAAGTCCATCCCCAACTGAACTGCTATCTTGAAGGTCTTGATTTGGAACTCAATGGGGAGCAAGACTTCTTTCCCATAAACAAGTTCATAGGGAGAATGTCATGTTGTATTTCTCCATGTAGTTTTGTAGGCCCACAAGGCTTCAGGAAGCCTTTCTGCCCAATCTCTTCTACGTAGATGAACAGTTTTGGTGATGATACTTTCAAGAACTTTATTTGTGGACTCCATTTGACCATTTGCTTGCAGATGGTAAGGAGTAGATCTTCTGTGCTTGATTTTGTATTCTTCTATCAATTTCTCCACCAAATTGGATGTGAATTGGCTCCCCTGATCTGTCACAATTTCTCTTGGAACACCAAAGCGAGTAAAAATATCCTCATAAAGAAAATGAACAACTGAATTTTCAGTAGCAGATACTAATGCTTTGGCTTCTACCCATTTAGTAACATAATCATTACAAACCAATATATACTTCTTTTGCTTGGATGGTGGATTAATAGGTCCAATGAAATCTAAAGCCCATTTTTCAAAGGGTTCAATGAGTACCTATGGTTGCAATGGCATTTCACTTGAAAGGGTAGGTTTCCCTACTCTTTGGCAGCTGTCACACCTTTTGACATATTGTTTTGCATCTTTGAAGAGGGAAGGCCAATAATATCCTAAAGAGAGGATTTTATAGGCCGTCCTTTTGTCTGTAAAGTGTCCGCTGCATGGTTCATCATGACATGCCTTAAGAATATCGGGCATTTCATCTTCCCTGACACATCTTCTGATCACAAGATCTGGCCCTGTTTTAAACAATTCGTTAGAAATCCATGAATATTTTGAACTCTCCTGAATAATTTTTAGTTTTTCACTTGGAAATAAATGTGAAGGTAGTTTCCCTGTAACCAAATAGTTAGCAATATCTGCATACCAAGGAGTCTTAATAGTTACTGCAAACAAGTATTCATCAGGAAACTTATCCTCTACAGGAGAATCTTCTTTAGTATTCTAAATTCTAGACAAGAAATCAGCTACTGTATTCTGTTTTCCTGGTCTATCCAACACAGTAATATTGAATTCTTGCAAAAGTAAAATCCATCTTGTCACTCTGCCATTAGTAACAGGTTTGTTCATTAAATATCTAATTGCAGAATGGTCAGTATGAATAAAAGTTTCATAGCCTGTTATGTAATGTCTAAAATTATTAATTGCATGAACAACAGCTAAAAACTCTTTTTCAGTCACAGTATAGTTCAACTCTGTGGGAGTCAAATTTTTATTGGTATAATAAATGGCATAAGGAACTAAATCTTTTTGACCCAACACAGCTCCTAGAGCTGTATCTGAAGCATCCGTAGAAATATGGAAAGGGAGTTTTCAATTTGGTCCTCTCAAGATAGGTGCTTCAGATATTCTTGTTTTCAAAGTTTCAAAAGCTGATTGACAATCAGGATCCCATTTAAATTCACAGTCTTTTGTAAGCAATTTGAAGAGTGGAGATGCGATTTTAGTGAAGTTTTCTATAAATCTTCTATAGTAACCAGTAAATCCTAGAAAACTTCTAACATCTCTTTGACAATTTGGAATAGGCAACTTGGAGATGACTTCAACTTTTGATCTATCAACCTTAATCCCATCTCTTGAAATATGATGCCCCAAAACAATACCTTCAGTAAACATCATAAAGCATTTTTCATGGCTTAATGAAAGGTTTGTTTCTTTACATCTTATAAGGACTTTTTCCAAATTTTCTAATGCCTCTTGAAATGAATTACCATAAACTGTAAAATCATCCATATAAACCTCTACACAATCATGGATTAGATCAGAAAAAATTCCTAGTACTGCTCTTTGGAATGTTGCAGGTGCATTACATAAGCCAAAAGGAAGTACTCGGTAGGCAAAAGTTCCCCATGGACAAGTAAATGTGGTCTTATCTTGATCTTCAGGTGCTACCTGAATTTGATTATAGCCACTAAAACCATCCAAAAATGAAAAGTACTTTTTACCTGCTAATGTGTCTAATACCTGATCAATAAAAGGCAAAGGAAAGTGATCCTTCAAAGTTTCTTTATTCAATTCCCTGTAATCAATGCATACCCTCCATTTACCATTCTTTTTAGGTACTATAACCAAAGGAGAAACCCATCGGCTATCTGAAATTGGATAAATGAAGTTTACATTGAGTAGTTTTGGAGCTCTTCTTTCACTATCTCCCTAAGATTTGGATTCATCCTTCTTTGAGGTTGTCTGATTGGTCTACTGTTTTCCTCAATATAGATATGATGGATGCAAGTCTTAGGATCAATACCTTTCATGTCGGTATACTCCCATGCAAATGCAGTAGAATGTTTTTGCAAGATTTTGGTTAGTTATTCTTGTTGTGACTTTTCCAAATGTTTGTTGATATTCAATGTTTTTCCTGGAAAAATCTCAATAGTAGAACTACCAAAATCTTCCATAGAGTAAAGAGACATTTGTCTTGATGATAAATATTCTATGTCAGATTCCAACTGAAATTGTGTGGGGTCATATTTTGAAGATGTCTCAAAATTTTCTAATGTGTTCAGAATTTGACTATCCTCACTGATTTCAGAAATGGTAAAGACAGGTTGTATAATGTCCTCATCATCGACCCATTCATTGTCTCCTACTTATGTGATTGCTTTTGCTGGAGGATACAATTTGAATTTTTTTGTCGAATTACCATTAGAAATGTACATGTCCCCAGATCTACAACTAATAAAAGCATCAGCTGTGGCTAGCCAAGGTCTTCCTAAGATAAGTGGGTGCCCTCCTAGATTACTTTTGGGATTCAAAATCATAAAATCTACTGGATATTCCCAAGAATCTAAGGAGACTGAAATATCTTCTAATACACCATCTAGTTTAATAATTGATCGATCTGCAAGTTGCAGTAAAGTAGGTGTAAAAAGAAGGTTAGGAAGTTTTAGCTGGTCCATAGTCTGTCTACTCATAATGTTGATAACAGCCCCTAAGTCAATCAATGTGTTTTGAATTTCTATCCCATTTATATGTGTCTTGACAATTGGACTTCCTGGATCTACATACTTCTACATGGTAATTTTTCCCATCATAATATCTGCAATCTTTCCTACCAGGTGGATTCTTCTTGTGTCTTTTAGTTTCCTTCCTGGTCTTTTGAAACTCAACTCCTTTATTGTTTTTGCTAGAATAGGAATCTCTCGAATGGCTTGTAACAAGGGGATCTTGATACAAACATTCTTCAATTCATCTAGAAAGTCATAGTTAGGCAACAAGATTTGTTTTTCCACCCCCTTGTCAATTTGTAGTCTTTCAGGAAAAGGAGGTGTAGATAAAGATGCGGGTTGCTCAACTATAGGAGTTGTGGGGGTTAACTTTTCTTTTTCTTTTTGAATGCTTGAATTTTGAAGAGATGCTTCCTCAGAACCCTTATTGACTTGAAGATAATCCTCCTCAGAGGTATCTTGCTCTTGAATATCTATAGAAGGTTTTTCTAAAACTCTACCAGATCTGAGTTGTACATCATTGAGAGGAACAATCATATAGGTAGGAAATTTTTGTCCTTCTACCATGTAAGTATTCTGAGGATTTTTATTATTAGGATTTGGCAATGGCTAAGCTGGAAGTTGATTTGTCTTTTGTTGGTATGGGAGCATGAGTTGAGGATTTGGATTTTGTTGAGAAGGTTGTTGTTGTGAAAATGGCAATGAAAGTTGTGGATTTGAATTTGGAAGTTGTGGAGCTTGTTGATTTTGAAAAGATGGAGGATATTGATCAAATTGAGCAAATCTCCCATAAGGATTTTGCATCCCTTGTACCCATGGTTGATATGGATTCTGATGTTAGGGCCAAGGTTGTTGCCAAGGATTCCAATTTGGTGGGGTTTGAAAATTCATAGGGTTGTTAAACCCTTGAGTTTGTTGTCCCTGCCAAGGTCTCCTTGCAACAAAACAGAGAGATTCTACTGAATTTGGGTCTTCTTGAAAGACAGCTTTGAATCCAGGAACTGAAGGACAATCCTTGATCTCATGATTCTATGAGAAAATCATACATGTTTCTACAACTTTTGCATCCAAGGGACATTCCCTTAAAGCATGTTTCTTCCTACATTTCAGACAAAAGATGGCTAAGGCATCTGTTTCTGCTTTCTGCTTGTTTTGGATTTTAAGGGTGTCTAGTTGTTCACTAGGGCTCCCTAAGATATCAGTTTTGAACTCATCAAGCATGTTACCAATCTCTGCCCTGCTTACTGATCCAGTTGCAGATTTGTTAGCCCTAATAAGAGAAGTATCTCTAGGCCCTTTTCCTGTTTTAGATTTTCCTCTTGAGAGATGGACACATAGTTCTGTTATATCACAAAGTGGGAGTTGAGAAATGTCTCCTTTCCCCATCATGTTTAAAATATCTATCCATTCATCTCTAATGGCTTTTAATATGAGGGCTTTCAAGGTTTCATCATCTAAGTTGCTCATCTTTGCTCTTTTCAAGTTGTATTGAAATCTTTCGAGTAAGTCTTCCAAATTTTCATCTTCTTTTTGCATCATTTTGAATACCTCATCCTTGTGATTGGTGGGCATACAATAGTCCAAGTATCTATCCAAAAATGTTTGTTTCATATCATTCCAAGTCCTAATAGATTGAGTGGCTAATCCCATGAACCATTTCAAAGCAGATCCCTTCAATGTTGAAGGAAACAGTTTGAGTTTTTTAGAGTCTTCCATATAGTCATAGGTTCGGCACACAACTTCAAACTCAAACAGAAATGTTTCAGGATCCTCACTTCGCAATCCATAAAAGTTAGGGAGGACAGATGGTGAGATATTTTTCATTGTTGTATGAGTTTCCTCATAAACTATAGGGAATCCAAACAAGTTGTCTCCTTCCCTATTTCTTTCATTATTTCCTTCACCATTGTTGTCTCCATTGTTTCCTCCTCTTCTACCTCTACCTCTACCTCCATCTATTACTTCCTCTGCCATGATAGTTTCTTTAGAGTCCTTAAATTCCTCTAGTTCTTCTACCAAGGGAGGATGAGAGAGAGTCTCTTTGTTTTCTAAATGGGTTTTAGTAGGTGGTATAGGAGAATCCTCTAATTCAGCTATTCCTTGACTTCCAAAAATCTTAAGGCTAGGGGTAGATGGTGGTGAATCTGGTCTATGCCTTCAAGAAGATGGAGTTGTGAAAATCGAACTCTTGGCTTTAGCTATAAACCTTCCCCTAGAATCTCTTGCTCTATGCATGTCATTTTTTTATTTTTTTTATTTAAAAAAAAATTGGGCTAATAATTCTCTTTCTGATCTTCCAGGTCACACTAGGTGCAAGAAGAGAGCATACTTAAGAAATTACTGAACCAATAACTCTCTTTTTTGATCCTCCAGATCGCACTAGCTGCAAGAGGAGAGCATACTTCAAGAATTTATCAAGTTTTCCCTTCTTTTATTATTTTGTGTTTTTTTTTTAAGAAATTGGCTACCTAGTTACACTTCCCCGGCAACGGCGCCAAAATGTTTGGTCAATTTAGTGTGTCCTAAATTGCTGCATTTAATTTTTCAATCCGAGATTCGTAAGCTGATGAAGTGCGGCGCACTATATGTGCAAGATAACCTATTTCTTAACTTTTTGTCGTTTTTGGTTTTCTAAGATGAAATGGAAATTCTAAAATGAAAACAAGTATGGTTATGTTTATTCAAGGAAATGATATCCTCTATAATGATTTACCAACTTGAAACTTAAAAAGGAATTTGAAAATTACAATGACAAAACTTGAAAGGAAATGAAAATGTGTTGCTGAAATGAAAAGGTGCTGCTAGTCTAATAAATCAAAACAGTGAACTAGTGAGCATGAAACCAGACTATTCTTGCTGCTGTCTAAACACAAAAGAAACTATGCTGAAAGAAATCCAAAATTGCAACAAAGTAAATCTAAATCAGATTACATCAACTTGCCTTCTGATCCCTCATCATTAGTCCAGCTATGATTTTCGGAAGTAACCATAAACAACTTGAGTTAACTGATATCTAACTTGTAGAAAGTAAACTAATATCAAACCATACATTCATAATTCAATCCCTCACCATCAGTCCAGCTGTGGCTTTCGGAGGTAACTGAAGATGTCATGCACAATTTAATATTTCTAACTTGCAGAAAGGAAACTAATATCAAACTACACATTTCATAATACAATCCCTCACCATCAGTCCAGCTGTGGCTTTCGGAGGCAACTGAAGATGTTATGAGTAGTTTAATATATCTAAATTTGCAGAAAGGAAACTAATATCAAACTACACATTTCATAATACAATCCCTCACCATCAGTCCAGCTGTGGCTTTCGGAGGCAACTGAAGATGTTATGAGCAGTTTAATATATCTAAATTTGCAGAAAGGAAACTAATACTAAACTAAACATTTCATATTACAATCCCTCACCATCAGTCCAGCTATGGCTTTCGGAGGCAACTGAAGATGTTATGAGCAGTTTAATATATCTAAATTTAACTACCGAAGAAAATAAGCAGAACGGAATTAAACAAAGCAGTAATGAAATTAAACAGAAACTAAGAAAAACAAATTAGCAACAGAACAATGTTAATTCCATGTCATTAGTCAAAAATTTATGCAAATGCCCGGGCTGCCTATCTATAACCTGAAACAAGAACATTGATCAGTGATTAATAACATAAAACATGAAAGACATAAGTGAAATGGAAAGCATGAAAGTTTATAAACAGAAATGAAACATATATACCATGAGAGATGCAATGTATAAACATGTGAATGGATTATGGCACAATGAGCTTTAAAGAAATAAAATAAGAACTATACAATAATGCACAGAACCTTGGCAAGTGCAGGGGCCCTCTACACCAGCCTTGGCAACAATCTTCAAATATGAATTACGTTTGGAAACAGAGTCTTCTTATATTAAAATGCAGTCATAACAGTAAGGTGGTATTACGGCACAAAGGCAACGTAATTACATTACATAAAAGATAACAGAGACTAACATCAACTAATCTCATATGTGTATGCAAACGCGTTATTTATAACAAAAGAAACATAACTAATTCCTAAAGTTTATGCTGGTGGAGAACACGTAGACCATTACGTCCACGGATCTAGGATCATGGCCGTATTGAAAAGTAAATCTATGAGGAGTGGATGTTTGAATTCGGCTATGGAGCCATGTACAGATGTTAATTTGTCCTCCGCAATTCAGAAACGGCCATATGAACCTTCACGTGACATGAAACAGAGTCCTGTCACCGTGGGACTCTACGGTTGACTTCCATTTGGACGCCTTTGACCGCAGCTTCTTTAGATGAGTTTGCTCGAGCCAATAGGACACGAACCATGTCCACATCATTTCTGACTTGCCCATGTGGCTCGTTTTTCCTGTAGACACATGTAACATAGAGTTTCACAAAATGGCTGCGGAAAGTTGCAGCAGCTGCGGAAAGTGGCAAGATTCCGCAGCTAGATGAGAAAAATCTAAATCAAATAGCAGACACAAAAATATAATTAAAAACCATGTTAGATGCTCTTTTGCAATTAATATACAATGATATTGACAACTTGGGAGGTTCAGGTGAGTGAAAAAGGTATAGAAAAGTGTATGGAAAAGATGCAAATTTGAGACTCAATAGGTACAAAGGTTGGAAAGGTGCATTCTGATTTGGATTGCAGTGAGGATAATGCGCACCTTACAAGCCTTCTTGATATGGCTAAGGTCCTGGGGGTCTCCTTTGGTTAATGAAGCACAACTATTCCGAGCCACTCTTTACTCCTCCCTGGAATACAACCCTTAGGCCTGGAAGATAGGGACATTTGTTTGCTGCATGATTATATACATAGACTAGGAAAATTTTTATGAAATTTAGTGGGAATTCATTCCTAGGATGTCTTTTAGTGCATCTAGGGAAGGAAATAGCTAGTTTTGTTTTTGCTTCCTCTTGTTTCCTTTTTATTTGCATAGTATTCATTTGCAAGGAAAAGGTATGCAACATTTCACTTTTGAATTCCTCCAACATATTCCATATCTCATGCTTGATGGATGTCATGGAGGGAGAGGAACTAACCAATCTTTGGTTAGACCTACTCGTTTTCCTAGCAGACCTAGAGTGATTCTTGAATACAATTTTGATGTCATCATAAGGTAATTGGTAGATATCTCCTCCTGATAGCATGTTGAGGGTTTCCATCACATCCTCCCTGATCCCTCAGAGAAGAATTAGCTTGAGTGACTCAATATCAAGGGTACAATTAACCCTCCTATAATTGAGTTGAAATATTTCCTCATAGTCCTATAGGGATTCATCAGGTCCAAGATTCATCCTAAACATTTCCTCCTTTGTTTATTTGGACCTATAGTATTCTGAGTACTTGTCATTGAATTATTGCTGCATTTGGGTCTAGGTAGTGATGTTTCCTCCAGGTAGACCCATAAACCATCAGAAGGCTGCATCTTTAAGGGTAGAAGGAAACAAATTCAGCTTCTTCTCATCATAGGCATATTCATAAGTATTATAGACAACAAAAAACTTAAACATGAAGGTGTCTGGATCCTGAGAGGTCAAACCATGGAAATGTGGAAGGGAAGCAGGGCTTATATTCTTCATTCTAGCCTCTCCATTGGTTTCCCTGATGGGGAAAATATCATTTTTCTTGTTTTCAGCCATGGTTTGGGTAGGTGAGGTGGGTTATTCTTCTTCCCCAATAAACTTTTCAAAAATTCCAGGCTGCTAACCTAGAGGGTCTTCTAACTCCCTTGTAGCCATAGAGGAAATTTCACATCCACCAAAGAAGAATGAAGGTTCGCTTCTTGAGGGTGTGGGGGTTTTTGGTAATAATTTTCCTCGGTTATCCCTACTCCTACAAGACATGAAAGAACAAGTTTTTTTTTTTTGAATTTTTCACCTTTTCAAAGAAATAAGACTGATGCAAAATAGAAAAAAGAAATGCTTAAGAAGAAACAACACCTACTTCGACACCTCCTAGGAAACGATGCTAAAAAGTGGCGAGTGCCCCTCATATTGCACCAAGAGTGTTGCAACTCCCAAGGAATCCTCAACTTAAATTATAAACGATGGGTTTGTACAAAATTAGAGGTGACAGTGCTATATGCATAGTAGGTTAGGTTCTACTTATGTCACCCTCAGTCATGACATAAAATCAAGGTGTTCAGAGACCATTTCTCCAACTTAACTATAGTGAAAACTTCTTATGAAAGAATATTTGAACCTGATTCTAACTATGAAAGTGAAAATTCCATTCATTCAAATGTAGATGAAAATTAACATTGAATGAGAGAGAAATGGCTAGTCTACTTGCAGAAGTAAAGATACTCTATTTTTCACATTTAATCAAATCAGTATTATACTTGAATGTATCATTGATATACTTTAAATTTTCTTGAAAATTAGAAATCTAACTTTTAACATGCTTGTGAATAAAAATACTAATACTAATTTTGTTTTGCACCAAGGAAAAGAGGAGGCTGGAGTGGTCTAACAGATTCTCTTAATAATTAAATCACAAGTTGGGGGTCATTATTCATCTTAACTAATCTAAGGTCGAAGTTTGGAGAAAAATGGGTGGAGGAAAACAATGCTATAGGCCTGCTACAAGAGCTGCTGCAGGAGATTCTGTATTGTTATAGGAGGCCCTGTTTTGATATAGGAGGGGTTATGAGAGCCTTTTGAAGGTAGAAATGGTGTCTTCAGAGTAAGAGAAGATGGATGAAGCTAGGAGGAAGTGAATGAAGGTTGGGTAAGCCTCCTAGCCAAGCCTAGGACCTCTCGGAGGTCTATCTTGCACCAAGGTGGATGCCCACGATGTCCTCTAATTTCCTTAACAAAATTACTATGGAAGTAGAGTTTAGGAGCAGTGTGAGGTGTAAAGGGAGAAGATGGAAAGGTCTAAGTGGAGATGGAAAGATTTTCCCACCCCTGCATATCAACACAACCCTGCAACTAGCCAAATAAATGAATGAAATGACCAATAACACAGTGAGATAAACTATCATGGAAAAGACGAGTTGAACTTGACTAATATCTATTCTATTCCACACCAATACTTGGATAATTGAACTAACTCCTAATGTTTTAGAGAATAAACATGAAAAAGGATAACTAGCATCTATCTATTTCTAATAAATTATAAACAAATGTTTTTGGACTAAGATTGTAAATATTTCCAATCACTCTACCCACAAGAGAGGTGATAGGGAAGCCTGCAATTAAATTTTTTTATAGCTTAACATCTACAAAGACAAGAGAAAGAGATGCAATTATTTTAAATAAGAACAATAAAGAAATACAAAAGAGGGACTAAAGCCTCTGGGTTGGGCCTAAACCCAAGGGTGTCAGCCCTCCAAAACTAGCTCAGATGCAGATCAATAACAATCTTCTCATTAACAGAAAATAACAGTCTCATACATCACAAGAAAGTTAAAAAGAACAATTTCAAGCACTAGGCTCAATATCTACTCATAGATGAATAAAAAAACTAGAATCCTAATGGGCATTTTAGCTGGTTTATTTATACAAAAAGGTAGCTACGAGCATCTCCCGTAAATAGAGGAGTGATTTCCTCCTTTATCTCGATAATTGTGGATCTAGTCCTTCTTGAGCTTCACTTTCACTTGGAGTTACTTGACTATCAGTCAATTCAAGCTTGCGAGTGGCGATTTTATGATCTCAAGCCAAGTTAGAGAGTTAAGGAGGTGGAAAAGCCCCCTATATTCTCTCTCAGTTGTCTTCATTAAGCCCCTGCATAGTAAATTCCTAAAAAATGCTTCTTTTCCTGCAATTTAATCACTTTAGGCCACACACTATGAAAAACACCTTCACTTTTCTTACTAAGCATATTATGATAAAAAATGTGAATTAATGTGAGAAAGGATAATTTTAAGGCCCGCAGGATAGCATAATGAACTTCAAAATATACCTATTAATGGGAGCCATAAACAAGCGAAAATGAGGCTTTGTGATTGGTTGGGGTGAGCAATGCCTACTCACCCTAACCCCACAGAGAAATTCCTATTGACATAAAGATACAAGAACTTATCCACAAAAGCTTCGATTTATGTTGGAGTAGATATCTAGATAATAAATTTATTGATCTTATGAACATCTTATTTAAAGTTTTGAGAAATTGATCGCATAGATTCAAATTTGAATGTACCAGGACTATAATGATCTGAAAAAGCTCTAATGAATGACATGAGACATGGATGGTCAAATAACTTCGCAAAAAATATAGTGGCATGCCCTTGGGGTTCTAGGGATATGATCCATTGCAAAGAAGGTCGAAAAATGCAAGTATCACTGCAACCTTTACGCAAAACTAAATAATCATTTACGCTCATCCTTTTCCTATTGTTTTCTTTCTACTTATTGCTAGAGAAGGCCAAAATATCATCATCCATAGAACAAAAGTTCATTGCTTCCTCCACATGTTTCTCCCGACAATGATAACCATCCAACTAAATGATTGGAAGAAAAATAGAAAGGAAAAGAATGAATAACAAAATCTATTCATGCAATTCATCCACACCTTTGAATAAAAACATTGGGGTCTCTACTTGGGTTGCCAGTACCTGTTGTTGCAGTGATGAAAGTGAAAATTTTCGAAGAATGAAAATAATAATGGTTGTTAATAGGCCTTTTAGCATGGATTAAAAGAGAGGAAAAGAGAGGAAAGGAAAGTGAAGAGAGGCAAAGTACTCTTGCTCAAAACAATCATGATTGAAAATTTCACTACAACCATGGAAATTGTGCTTTTAAAAAACACCAAAATAGTTTGAGCAAGTTGTAGCCACAAAACATGCTAAAATTTGGCTCCTTTCTCATCCTTCGAATCTAGCCAGTGACCAAATGATGTTAGGATTCTCATCATCACCAAAGATGTTGAGGCAAATGCAAATCCTGGCAGTTCTACACACCTCACAAAAAATTGGCGTCAATTCTAGGGATAAGAATAAGAAAGGGTTGCTACCCGACAGACACCCAATAAAAAGTTAAAATACAAAAATTGAAAACTTATAGAATGATGAAACTTTAAAGTATGAAAATATAAGAATCATGAAAATATTGTTCAGAATTTTTGAAGAAATTAATGTTATATAATTTATATTTATAAAAAATTTAATTGATAATTGTCATCATCCTTGAAAAATATTGATGAGTCAACCTGTATTTGCAATTTCAACCAATGATAGTTGCCCCAACTACTGGTTTAACAACAAAGTCATGATATATTATCCCACTATTTTATAAAAATGATCTAATATTCAATTAAGAAAAAAAGTACCAACTTCCATTCTGAATCTCGAGTACCAAGGA
This sequence comes from Pinus albicaulis, assembly GCA_034641835.2. Taxonomy (NCBI): domain Eukaryota; kingdom Viridiplantae; phylum Streptophyta; class Pinopsida; order Pinales; family Pinaceae; genus Pinus; species Pinus albicaulis. Next base: position 1,538,577,708 of record CM076584.1, read on the forward strand.
ACTTGAAGTTTAGCACCTGGGCCTTACAAAATTGAGATTCTAAAATGCATAAGGTATTTTTTAAGTTTATTTTCATATATTCAAAATCTTATAAAGTACATAAAGGTATTTTTCAATTTATTTTCATATTGGAGGAATATATAACCTTATATATATATATATATAGATATATATATATATAATGTAATTTTAAAATATATATAGTTTTTATATAGTGGAAAACTTATCACAATTTAGTTTTCAAATTAGCAGTGGGGATAACCATTAATGTAGGTTGACTCATAGCCACATGCCTTTAAGTCTTCAAATTTTAATATGTTTCCTTCCCTAAAAAAATACAGCTCTTAACCAAAAATATTTACTTTTTAAACATACTCTAAACCAAATTAATATATATTTGGGTGTAGTATAACTAACAGACAAAATGGCTATTTGTCTAGAATCCGATTTCCTCACCCATTTCTTATCATATGGCCTAATATAAATAATTCATGACCCCACTAACCCCATTAGATAGATAAAATACACTTGCCTAGATAAGCTCTAAATCTCTCCAATGACTAATAGGCATGCAAAATTAATTTTCAAAGAGTCCAAAAAGGCCAATAAATATTCCAATCCACAATTGACAGGTATATTAACCTTGTTATATTTATTCAAGTTAATAAATTATTTTGATGTCCTGCTCAATTGCAGTTATTATCTTAGAGTGGTAAGATTTGAAATTTTGTTTAAAGTATATAAACACAGATGTGCCTCGAACTATTCACTTGTCCAATATATACATACAAATTAGCATATTGCAACCATTCTGCACCCTCTTTGTAGCTTCCACTCTGCACTCTCTCATAGATTCCCACATCAATTCACGCATTATGCCCTTCCAAGACTAGCTAATTTTTTTGATCATGCTTTTCTAATCTTAATTGTGTTACCAGATTCCAAGTCGCTTGCAGATTTAACGGAAGCCAGATATGAATATGCTTCCATTATTGAATCATCCCTAGAAATTTTGAAAGAATGAACATCATTTATTTCAATACTCTCGTTTCTTTCAATAATATCCATTCCCACACTTTCCTCTAGCTGGGAGAACCCTGACGGTTTCTTGAACAATGCACAAAGGAGAGAGTGTTGACATGAAGGACAAGAAGCATTGGAAATATGTCATGTGTATATGCAATCTGCATGGAAATTGTGACAACATTTTGGTAATACTCTCACCCTTTCTCCTTCCATGAATTCTGCCAAGAAAATGGGGTAATCCAGGGCTATGAGGGGATATCTTGTGTGGTAAACCATGGTTGGAAGTGTTTATAAATCCTTTTTCTTGATGCCAGTTTGAGATCTTTGGAAATCCATATTGGGTTATGGCTCATAAACCTCTTGCTGAGCAGTATACAATGGAGCAGGGAATTAAACCCCAAAACACATACTATTAAGAGGAATAAGGCCACCATGATGATGCCTAAGCTTGATCTAACTCTCGCATTAGCAAAGTCGGGCTCCAGTTAAAATGAAAAAGGGAAAAACAAATATCTTCAGTTGTGATTGATATTGGCTTTCTCTACGAACAATAGGAAAGTTCAAAGAGCTAAAATTATTAACTAATGTCTAGATGATAGAGTCACGAAATAGTTATAAATCGGTGACAAATCCGAATATGTGTCACATTTTCAGTGGACAGAGGAGAATGAAAATGCAACTGTTATGAAACTAGCTCCAAAATATAAGAAAAGAGAGATCAACGCCTTATAAATAAGCCACTTTGAGGGGGCAACCTCCTTTACATTACATAAATGAACAATTTTTGGATGATTAAAATGACCAAAACCTCCTTCTATATATAGGAGTCCATGGGGTCACAATATAATCCTAGATGACTTAACAATAATAAAGTAAGTGCACAATAATAACAATATTGGGGTTACAAGGGTACAACAATAACAATAAGGGGGTTACACTAACAACAATAAGGGACTATAATAGTAATATAGGGACCTAACATGCCCCTCTCCTTCAAAAAATTGTTGTCCTCAACACTTAAGTAGCTTTGGATGCTTCTGTATAAAATTCTCATCCTCCCATGTAGAATCTTTAGTGGGTAAGTTCTTCCATTTGATGAGATACTCTGAAATTGATCGATTTCGTGGCTATCGAGTTCTTGTTTCCGTGACTGCTTCAAGTTCCAATATGATTTTTCCTTTCTCATAAAGTTTTGGAAATATTGTTTGAACTGGAAGTTTGTCCCCTATAAACTTCTTTAAGCATGAAACATGGAAAACTGGATGCACTTGCGAAGAAGTAGGAAGCTCCAATTTGTATGCCATAGTACCAATCTTTTGCAACACCTTGTAAGGACCATAGTACTTTGGCAATAATTTATTATTCTTCTTAGCTTGCTTGAGGGACATTTGTTTATATGGTTGTAGCCATAAAAATACCCAGTCTCCTACATCAAAACTTCTCTTGTTGCAATGTTGATTTCCATGTTGTTTCATTCGATTTTTTGCCAAATTTAGGTTATCCTTTAAGAGTTGGAGAAATTCTTGTTGATGCTGAATGTGATCTTCCACTTCTTAGACCTTAGAATTTTCTCTTAAAGAAGATGTGATGGACAATGGATGATATCCATAAAGTGACATAAATGGGATCATTTTTGTTGCAGTATGGAAGGAAGTGTTATACGAACATTTAGCGAGAGGTAACCACTTGACCCATTGTGTATGCCTATCAGATAAAAAACAACGAAGATATCCTTCCAAACATTTATTCACTATCATAGTTTGACCATCGGATTGAGGATGATAAGATGAGCTATGAGCTAGTTGAGTACCCAAACAAGAAAATAATTCCGTCCAAAAATTTCTAGTAAAATTGGGATTGCTGTCACTTACAATAATCTTTGGGTTTCCATGTAGCTTTTTAATTGTTTCCATAAATGCAGTAGCAACTATACTTGCTTTAAATGGATGAGATAATGCACAAAAGTGTGCATACTTGGTAAGTCTATCAACTACCACCATGTTGACACTCTTTCCTTCGTAATTAGGTAAACCTGTGATAAAATCCATTGAATTATCCTCCCAACGTTGACTTGGAATGGATAAAGGTTGTAGAAGACCCGGGATCTTAATTGTCTCAACTTTATTTTGTTGGAAAACTAAACATTCTGCCACAAACTTTTGAATATCAGATTTAAGGCCATCCCAAAAAAATTCTTTCTTCACCATGTGGTAAGTTTTTAAAAATCCTGAGTGTCCTCCTAAAGGAGAAGTGTGCAATTCCAAAAGAATCTTTTGTTTTAGTTGGGAATTCTTGCAAATATATAAGCAATCTTTGTACCATAAAGAATCATTTTTCCAAATAAATGTATCATATGTACTAGGATCTTAATGAAACTTTTGAATGAGTGTCCACACTTCTTCGTCCTTCTTCCATTCATCCCTTGCTTCGGTTATCCAATCTAGTTGGATAATAGAAATGGCACAAAGCAATGCTTCCACCTCTTCATCCTTTCTTGAGAGTGCACCTACAACAAAATTTAGCTTCCCTTTTTTGTAGATGATTTCAAATTCATAACCCAACATCTTTGTGACCCATTTTTTTTTCTCTTCTAAAGATAGTATTTGTTCCAAAAAGTGTTTAAGACTATCATGATCAGTTTTTACCTTGAAGTGTCTTCCCATTAGGTAAGGTCGCCATTTCTTTAGTGCATGTAGTATTGCCAACATTTCCTTCTCATAAATCTCTTTCTGCAAATTATTTCCTTTGATTGGACAACTTTAAAAAGAAATGGGCATTCCTTTGATCCAGATGGATATTGGTGGCCTCCCACCTATTCCATTTGGACCCGCAGCATCAATTCTTTCAGTTTTTCAGCTTTAGCACAACTTACTATTTTTAGCAGGTTTTCGGGTCCTACACACCCGGAGCCATTTTGGGGCATTAATAATCCAGGTGGATATTGGTGGACACCCATCGGGTCCATTTGAACTCCCACCATCAGTTATTTCAGTTTGTAAGTTTCAACGCAACTTACTATTTATAGTAGTTTTTCGGGTCCTGAACTTCCAGAGTCGTTTTGAAGCCCTAAACGATGTTTTTTGGGAAAATGGAGAGAAACATGGGTCCATGGACCAATTTTTCTCATTAAAAATTTGTACTCCTTGGACAGATCTTTCTAACGGACTATTGAGCACGTCAAATGGAGATCAGATGCCAAATTTACATCCCCGGGAAGTTGAACCACCAATTTACCCAAACGGGGCCCACAGTTTTGGCGCTTCATCTCCTAGGGTTAGGTTTTTGGACGTTTCAGATTCTAAATTGTTTCTCAACAATAAATAGGCCCTCAAGCCTCATTGTAATACAGTTCAAGGGGCTGGGAGCCGACACATCTCTTCTCAGAGATAAGCGCTACCAATGCCCTAGCTCACCACATCTCCATCATGTATGCATTGTAACACAGTTCAAGGGTTGGTATCCGATACATCTCTTCTCAGAGATAAGCGTTGCCAGTACCCTAACTCATTTATTTCCATTATGTTTGTAATAGGCCTGCGAGCCTCAATGTAACACAGTTCAGAGGCCTGCGTACGCCACATCTCTTCTCAGAGATACGTTACCAGTGCCCTAGCTTGTTTCCATTATGTTTGTAAGCTTATTTTAGTCATTCTTGCATTAAAACAACACCAATTCCATTTCCTGAGGCATCACATTCCACAATAAAGGTTTTTGTGAAGTCTGGAAAAGTCTGGCGTAGCTAAGATTGGTGCTAGCCACATTGCCTCTTTAAGATGTTCAAAGGCCATAGTTTCTTCAGGAGTCCATGAAAATGCATATTTCTTCAATAATGTTGTTAGAGGTGCTACTATTCTCCCATAATTCTTAACAAACTTGTGATAATACCCAGTTAACCCGAGAAATCCTTGCAACTGCTTTATGGTTTTGGGGACTTTCCATTCCTTAATGGATTTAATTTTGTTAGGGTCTACCTTAACACCCTTGTGAGATACAATATGACCCATAAATTCCACCTCTTGTACTCCAAAGAAACATTTGGATGTTTTTGCATATAATTTTTTCTCCTCCAATAGTTTGAGCACCCTGTCAACATGTTGAACATGATCCTTCCAAGACCTATTGTAGATTAGAATGTCATCAAAAAATACTAGCACAAATTTTCTAAGGAAGGGTTTGAAAATGGAATTCATCAACCCTTAAAATGTATAAGGTGCATTGGTAAGGCCAAAAGGCATGACCAAAATTTCATAATGACCCTCATGAGTTAGAAATGTTGTTTTCGGAATATCTTCAGTCTTCATTCTAATTTGATGATATCCTGAACAAAGATCCAACTTGGTAAAATAAATTTCTCCATGTAATTCATCCAATAATTCATCAATCACAGGAATGGGAAATTTATCTTTAATAGTGAGCTTATTGAGCCCCCTATAATTCGGACACATGTGCCTTGATTCATCCTTCTTGTACACCAATACTACGGGAGCAGAGAAAGAAATTTGACTAGGTTGAATTATACTAGCCTCTAACATTTCTGTAATCATACGTTCAATTTCGCTCTTTTGGACATAAGGATATCTATAAGGCCTGATGTTTGGAGGAACATTTCCTGCCAATCAAATGAATATCATAATCATGATCATGAATAGGTGGGAGTCCTTTGAGAGTTTCAAATACCTTGGAATGATTATCCAAGAATTTTTGGAGATCTAGAGAAATAAATGATTTTGATGTTGGAACATCTAGTGAGCATAATTGTGCAATTACGTCTTGTTGTTCTTTCTTTAGAAGCTTTGTCATGACATTAGAGATTATTATCTTTCATGGCTTCCCTGTTATACCCTGTAATTCAATTTCATTTCCTTCCAAAAAAAACTTCAAGAAAAGTTCTTGAAAATTAAAAGCTACCGTTCCCAAAGATTGTAACCATTGTACTCCTAGTACAACATCAACACCTCCCATTGGAATGGAAAGCATTGGAATATTCAATACATATTCCCCCATGGTTAGCTTAATATTATGGCATTTTCCAGAGAAATTTATAGTTCCTCCATTTGCAACCATCACTTGACATTCTAGTGTTGGGTATAGGAAATAATTCAATTCCTTGGCTACCTTACAATGAATAAAATTATGGGTACTACCTGAATCAATCAACACTATTACCCTTTTCTTCTTGATATGTCCTTCTATCTTGAGAGTTTGAGGAGTGGTAATTCCCGCCAATGCATTACATGATATGGTTAGACTCATTTCTTCTTATTCTAAGGTTGGTTCCTGGTGTATATCCTCTTCTTTTGATGTTTCTTGTTCATTTTCTTCCTCCTCTTCACAATCTATGTAAAATAATTTCTTCTTAGCACACTTAAGAGCTTTAGTGTATTTTCTATCACAACTATAGAAAATCCCTTTTTCTATTTTTTCTTCGAAATTTTTTGGTGTCAACCTTGTAGGTTGTGGAAGTCTAGCAGTAGCAACACTTCCATCTTTATAGATGTGAGTGGTAGGATTCGTTGTCGCCATAATTTTACATTCAATTTTTCTTGCCAACCTGAATGCCTTCTCCAATGAATCAGGTTCCCAAGAGCGAACTTCATGTTGGATGTTATCCTTTAAAGTCCCTATGAAGACATCAATCTTGTGTTCCTCTCGAATATCAGTTACCCTTATATTCAATTTTTGGAAGTCCTCAATGTGCTCCACCACTGAACCCTTTTGTTTGAGATTTATCAATTGGCTAAAGAAGGTGTTGCGCTTTGTATCCTCATAATGTGCTATCATTTCCTCCGTAAAAATTGACCAAGTGACAATTTTTTTACGAGAGCAAAGCCATTGATACCATACAAATGTATTTTGTTCTAAATGTAAAGTTCCAATGCATACCTTTTGTCTGTTTTGCACATTATTGAGATCAAAATATTGCTCCATATGTAGTATCCATGTTACAAGATCCTTGCCATCAAACTTCCTCATATCCATCTTTGGAATATGGTGGTTCTTCAATCCAACATTAGAGTTTATGAAATCAAGATTAACATTTATTTTGTTCTCATAATGAGTTTCCTCTACTATCTTTCTGTCAATATGAATCATTTCTTGTATTAACCTTGTAATCAAACCTTCCATGTCTGATTTTAGATCTTTCTTCATCTCTTTCATGTTGTCTTTCATTTTTTCATCGATCTTAGCTTCCATGTCATCCATATTAACTTTCATGCCAGCTTCTATGCCATCCATCTTAGCTTCCATGCCATTATTCAAACCATCCATGCCTTTCTTCAAATCATCCATCTTAGCTTCCATGCCTTTCTTCAAAACTTTCATTTCATTTTTTGTTGCTCTTTGCAAGAGAAAAATTTGGTGCACTTGCTCTTGTAATTTTGATATGTCATGTTGCACTTCTTCCTCTTCATGAGTCATAGTAGAGCCTTCTGAAGGCTTAATGGGTGTTGAATTCTTTTTAGGTGGCATTTTAGAACCCAATACTAATATCTATGCTTCAATAGGCCATTGGAATCACTTCAAATTGATTTTTCACACAAGACTTATGCAATTCAGAAAAAATACACACCTTTTTCTTGCTTTTGAGGAGCTCGATATTGAAACTAAATTATCTATGTGATTTCAGATCTTCAATATCTGAAATTTAGCGTTGTAGTAGCTCTCTGAATCTTCTTTCGAATGTCACAAGTTTGACTTGATTTGGATTCTTCAAGGAAAATTTATGCCCAATCTCCACAATGACCTAATTATGGACTAGTTCAGTAGAGCGAACTTTATGACGTGCCACGTGTCATTGTTTCCTCCTTAGGCTCAGAAATTGATACACAGGAAATTACAGTCCGTGTACTTGTGGCCACTTTTTACATAATTCCAATCTGACGCTCAGAGAGAGTGTTATGACAATTTTACCACGGTCACCTCTTTGAGATGAAATTCGGGAGTCTACAAAAACCATAACTTCCACAGATCATATCTCCGCAAATATTGTGAACCAAGATCCAAAATTTTTACAGGAAGTTCCTCCAGATTTCGACTTCTCTCTGTAAAATTTTCAGCTTCTGAATCTTCGTATAAAAAAATTTATGGCGAAAAATCCATGATGACCTTTTTTAGGTGAAATTTGGGAGCTTGAAAAAACCCTAACTTCCACAGATCATATCTACACAAATATTGCAAACCAAGATCTTAAATGTTTACACAACTTTCCTTGGGATTTTGGCTTCATTCTGTATAAATTTCATCTCCTGAACCTTCGTAGAAAAATTTTATAGTGCAAATTCCATGATGACCTGCTTGGAGCAGCGAAACCCTAGAATCCAAAGCTCTGATACAAAATGTTATGAAACCAGCTCCAAAATAGAAGAAAAGAGAGATCAACGCCTTATAAATAAGCCAATTTGAGGGGGGAAACTCCTTTACATTACGTAAATGAACAATTCTTGGATGATACAAATGACCAAAACCTCCTTCTATATATAAGAGTCCATGGGGTCACAATATAATCCTAACTGACCTAACAATATTGGGGTTAAAGGGGTACAACAATAACAATAAGGGGGTTACACTAACAACAATAAGGGACTATACTTTAGGTACCTAACAAAAACCCTGCAATTAGTTGGGGTGAACAATCTTTTCTCACCCCAACCCCGCAGAGGAAAACACCCTTTGGCGTAACTATGAGAGGAAATGTGATAAAGTTCATTCTGGTGTTTGTTGATCATCGATGTAAATTAATATTTTTAGGTATGAATTTGATATCAATATTTTTATTACTCTAAAATATTAAGGAATGACATAAGATATGTTAAAACTATGAGAGAGGAAATGTGATAAAGTTCATTCTAGTTATGTTGTTTGTTGATCGTTGATGTAAATTAATTTTTTAAAGTATGCATATGATATCACTATTTTTATTATTGTGACATATCAAGGAATGGCATAAGATGAATATGTGCTATATAGGAATAGGTTAAAATAACGAGAAAGGAAATGTGATAAAGTTTATTCTAGTTATGGCATATGTTGATCGTTGACGTAAATTATTTTTTTTAAGTATGCATTTGATATCACTATTTTTATTATTGTGACACACACACACACACACACAGATATATATATATATATATATATATATATATATATATATATATATATATATATAGTTCTGAACATAGTAATAATGAGTGACTCAAGCTTTGATCAAATTGTATGTATTAAAGAGAATGTATGTTTTTTTTTTTCCACAGAAAAAATTGAACTGTCTATTAATATAGAAAGTTACATAGCATATGCATGAGCATTCCGGGGAACTGCGCTTCTCCTTTTTAGGAAAAAACGAAGTTTCAGCTGTGGTAAAAAAATTGCATTTTCACCACCAGCGAGATCAAAATATAGAGGGAGACCCCGTCATCCCTTCCCTCCTCTCGGGCTTCCTTTAAGGAAAAACACCTGAAACAGAGGAGGGAGGAGACAACAATCTATTGGAGATTGAAGCTTCAAAAGAAAAAAAACCAGGAAGTAGACACTATTCCTGTTTTCAGAAAAATCCCAAAGTATGAGAGAGATAATCGAAAATCGAGCCTCCTCAGTGAGGAAAACAGCTCAGAATCGAAAGAAAAGTGCATTGTTTGATAAATAAGTTTTGGAAAAATACTTCTTATATACATCACTTGAAACAAAAAAAACCAACAGAACCCAGAAAATTTTAAACAAAAACAGACTGTTCGATAGGTCGAACCAGCCCATCTTCCAATTCAACAGCTATCCAAGACCCCATATCTTGCTCAACACCTTCTTTAGAAAGGTTGTCTGCATCTTGGTTCCGTTCCCTGTAAATATGGAAAACAGATATCTCATTTAAAAAACATTTCAAGAGGGATATCTCATTAAGCAAAGGAAGTAAAATATAATTAGTCCATCGTTGAGTCCCATTGAACCACTTCACTATGTTCAAAGAGTCCCCAAAAATATGAGCCTCTCGCCAATTCATGAGAGATGACCAGCAAAGGAGGTGATGGAGAGCTTTTAGTTCAGCAAAGTTATTGGTCCCCAGGCCCAAACCAATTGAGGCTTTCAGAGTTTTCCCTGTTGGGAGGTGAATAACTAGCCCTGCTCCACATCCTCTTTTCAGATTTGAGGCGCCATCGAAGTAAGCCCAAGGAATTTCTCCTCTGATAACTTCCTGCTGAATTCCCCAAACTTGTTGGGCATGGGTAGGAATAGGAATGTGATCATATAAAGATGCACCTTCAGCCGCAAAATTACAAATTGGAAAAGGAGAGTCCTTAAAAATCACATGATTTCTCGCAATCCATGTGCCCCACGCCATCAACAAGGGAACTGTGCGTACCCTATAATTTGGGGCTTCTTGCCACCACCGTTGCCATGCTTCCAACACCTCCTGGCCTTCCCACTTCTGGGGAATCTTTGGCAGTCGTACGGTTTCATTCCAGAGGTTGATGTTGAATGGGAATCTGAGGAAGACATGTTGCATCGTTTCCAAACTATCTTTACAAAGTGAGCACCACCCAGGGCCTATCTTCCCCCTTCATTGTAGGAAATCCCATGTAGGGACTTTTTTCCAGAGGATGCACCAGAAGAAAAATCTCGATTTTTCCAGTCCTTTCAGCTTCCATAATGGTTTGAACCACCAGTCCGGTTCCCCCCAGCCATTTTGAGTCATAAGGCAATTGTAACCCGATTTCGGAGTGTAGAGTCCAGATGGAGCGTGTACCCATATAAGCTCATCTCTTTTGTCAAGGATCCTAATGTTTGAGTTCTAGAGGTCCAAAAGGAAATTCCTCCACTCCCCCACCCATCTATCCTCCAATTGTAGAGCATTCCTTGTCAACCATTCTTGTCTCCAAATGGAGGAATTTTCGTGATCAACAATTTTGTTAAGATTGAACTGCACTCCCCTGTTGTTCGCATGCAATGAGACCCTCGATAAAAGAAAATACTCGAGTATCCCACCCATGGATCTCTTCCTAGTCCAACTGCACCGTCCCCCACATGCCAAGCCAACCTTATTCGATGACCTTAACTTAAGCAATGGTTGCCTTCCAAACAACCTGAAAGAATTTTTTGAATATTTTTTAGGCATTCACAAACATTCTAGAATTGGCATCGATCGATGTATGTGACAGAGGTCCAAAGATTATCCGTTGTGATTAATATCCAAGCGAATTTTAGGCTACCAGTGACTTTGAGAAAGGAAAAAGATCTTTTAATTCCCCAAATTCTCCCCATCCCTTTTGGTCCCGACAATTTTTCTCCCATGCCACCTAGGGATTCATATGTTCCACCTTTGATCCTGCACAAGAATCGCTTGCAAATCTTATTTGATGAGGCCAAATTCCGTAAAATTTGAGAACAAATGAATGCTTCCTTAATTAATGAATATTCAATTTTTAGCAATCTTGATGAAGGCATAACAATTTTTACATTGACATTCAACTATATGTATGAAGTTATAAAGAAATATGATATAGATAACAAGAAACTTCATTAACCATTTTCTCAAAACTACAAACCATCTTTTCGTTGAAATTTCGGCAAGTAAATTTATAATATATGAATGCCTTTATGATCCAAAAATCGATCGTTGATGCAAATTTGATCACGAGATATAAACAAAATGGTTGTAGGTGAGAGTGCATGATTTCAAATTTTATGAACCAATTTATCTCGAAATTATCTGGTTTGTATTAATGATACGTTCCGTGCTTTTCCTAAATCACAAGAATTGAGTTCATGGTTTTTTAAAAATATTATGGAAATCAATCTGTATCAAAAAATTGAATTGTATGCCTTAAATGAGAAAAGAAAATTGAAAACATCCATCATGCATAGCAATTCCTCCCCTCTCTCGAAAAATTAGCATGCCCTCATGCGATGCTAGAAAAAAATTGAGGTGGTTGCTACCACTGTTGAATTTCATGTTTGTGTAAAACAACATGGAATAATGGAGGTGTTGAGAATGAATAAGAATAACAATGGGATGATAAAGAATATGGATGACATGGTCATAAGAAAATAGAATGAAAGGAACACTCCCCCATACTCGAAAATGATATGTCACCAAAAAAAGGGAAAGTGGTAAAGATGTGGAATGAAGGATGATAAATAATGCTCAAAATGGATTTTCAGTGAAATTCTCCTAAATTTCGTCATAAATCAGAAAATTATGCTATTTTACCTCAAGCTTTTACCTCCAAAAATGTGGAATGACATATATGGACCTGCATTTGTTAGCTAGTTGGTGTTGAAAGTGATGCAAAAGGTGGAATCCGTGAGCACATCATGGTCAAGAATTGGTTTCACGTCATGCAGTCGCTTCGAGCCTCTTCGTTAGTTGCAATAGTGGTCATGCTCGTGAATAGAATTCCTCGCCCTTACTTGTTGTTCTCCGTAAACAAAACACTATTTTTGCATACAATATTCTTGAATCCATAGTGTAGTACAACAGGGATGCATGCAAAAATTTCAATCTAAAAACTTATGTATACATGCAATACTAATATTTTGGCAAATCAACAAGTGATGGCAGAGAAAGACTCATATCGCATGCAATCCCTACAATGCATACATTCCCCCTCTAATTGGAAAAGGAATTCCATGACCATAAAGCATATGAGAGGTGTTAAAGCGATGGCAAGGCAAGGGAATGAACAATATAGCAAAGATGGAATGAAGCAGAGCACACATATCAATGATAGGATAGCTGAGTTATGGTTATAATGAGAGCAGAGTGTAAAGATAGTTATGAATAAGAGATAGGACGTTGGATTGATGATAAGTTACTACAAAAAGAGAAACGTTGATAGCAATATGCCAAAAAGATGCTTTACCGATAGATATGCTACGAAAAAATGATGCGATTGATCATAAAACAATTTCTCATGCATAAAGGTTCAAAAAACAGGGAAAAATTTTAAGGAAATAACTCTCCGATAAGAAAGAAAAAAATAAGAAAAGGGTATTATAATAATAATCGACGATAAGATATAACTCTCAATACCATAAGCATAGCCACTCCGCCACAGAAAGGGCCCATAGCCCCTGCAGGTTGCTTTTAACCCATATGAGCCGTAATCCTCAATTTATAACTAGAGAGTTACATTGTTGTTCTACAGAGATCATCAAAGCCGTGGTGTAGTAACCGTGATAACCACACCGCCATTCACCGGGATGTAGCAAAAGTGATTGTGTCGCTCGTGATGATACCCCTCGCTCCAAGGATAATTGGGCTATCCAATGGATCATAGACCCGGGTGTGGTGACCATAATGGAATGTCACTTGTTACTAAACTTTATGAACATGGCAGGTCGGGCTCGCACCGAGACATCCTCCATCTGCGAACAAAAATTTTGTTATTATTACACATTTTTATGATAAAAAAGAGGGAGGCTCAAGACCTTAAGAGCAGAGATGGTGGGAAGAAGTCGAACATGTCAATAGAAAGAATATACCCATAATCTCATTTATTACATATAAAGAAGATTATAATCCGTATGGTAGTGAACCAAAGATGGTATTAAGATGATCAATCAATATCATGTTCAACATAAAACAATGCAAGAAAGTAGTATATAAATAATTGTGTCGCTGAAAATAATCTATCATCAAGGAGCTGTCTCGTTAAAGATCATAACATGAATGATATTAACTCGCTTTCAATAGAATCCATAATTCTTGTCCTCATAAAAAGTAGTGCACTGCCATGAAGGGGAATCCCAGAAATGTGGTTGAGATGAACTAAAAAGTAATTCCACAAGAGGAAGGAAGGCTGCTCTTGCAAATACTCCCAAAGTGTTTCTTTGAAGGAACAACAAAACACTCGAAAAAGTGTTGCTCTTCGTAGGGAACAACAAAGGAAATGCACACCAAAAGAAAAAAATACACACAAAAAAGAGAGTGAAAAATGCCTCGTTTCATTTGGAAAAAAGGAACAACAAAACTAAAAGTGCCATTCTTTTAGAAAAAGGAACAAGAAAATGGACAAGTGATACAATGCAAACATGCAAAATTAGTCGTTCACGTATTGATGGCTGTAGGATGAGTTACACTTTGAATGAAGCAACACCGAAACACAAAATATAAGAGAAACTAGAAAAGAAACATATAAAACAAAAATGTAAATAAATAAATTAAGTTACAACAGATATGATGTTATGTAAAAAATGATTTATTCGAAAAAGTGTTTTGGCAAAGAAAGACATGACATGAATCTTCAAATGGAAATCAATTCTTCATTTGTTCTATGGGTAATGAGTTGATGAAATTCCTTTGTTTTATTAAAATTTGTTTCAAGAATCACTCGTCCATAAATTGACCTTCTTTATTTTCCCAAGACCCGCAAAAAACGAGTGTCTACCCGCAAGAAAACATTAAATCATGGAGAAAGAGAGGTGCGCTGCCCCCTAATCCAAGAATTATGCAAAAAAACTAACAAATAGTTACTTCCGTAGAACAAATCCACGGAGAAAATAACAAAGTAAAATATATTTGTTACCTCCGTGAGAGCAAGTACAATCATGCCAACCTCGTAGTGTTTTAGTCACAACTTCTTTGTTTTTCGTCCAAATTGAGTGATTCCAAAGCCAAATGAGATCTAATTCAAAGGTTAATCCAATAGCAACATGTTTTAAAAAATTCAATGATATGATATGTCAATTTTACTTAGAACAACCCGCATAACGAGTTCATTTTCGCCACCCCCACTTTAGAACGTCACCAGCAAGAATTTTTTAAGCATAGATTCTTCGCTTGATGTCGGATTCGAATGATTCAAATTGGAAATGAAAGTAGATTCATTTATGTATTCCAATAGAAACAGGTCAAGAAAAGAAGAATTGATAGTGAAATATCGAAGGAACATCCGGAAAAACAGTAGTAAGGGTGCTGATTTACGATAGACAGTAGTATTTTGATCATAACTTCATACGATATCGGAAATGAGTGATTCCAATTGCATTGGAAACTAGATTCTAGGGAAGTTACCATAGAAACAAGTTTTAAAAAGTATGGTCATCTAGGCTCTCCAAAAACCGATCGTCCTAACTCGTTTCCCCGAGCCGCCCGCCAGACATCCGTCAATGTTTTGGTTCTAACTTTTTCGCTTTCAAATCCAAATTGATTGATTCAAATTGCTAGAAACCAGACATCAAGGGATATCTAGGGTAGAAACAGGTTTTAAACTCGAACTGCCCTTCGCAGACATCCGGTCAATGTTTTTGGTTCTAATTTTTTCTGTCAAATCCAAATTGACTGATTCAAATTAAGTTAGAAAGTAGACATCAAGGGCTATCTAGGGTAGAAACATGTTTTAAAAAATATGGTCATTTAGGCCTCCAAAAACTGGACCGTACCAACTTTGTTCCCGAGCTGTCCGCGTAGCATCCCGTACAATGTTTTGGTTCTAACTTTTTTCGCTTCAAACCAAATTGATTGATTCAAATTGGGTTAGAAAGTAGACACTGGCAGGGCTATCTAGGGTAGAAACAGGTTTTAAAAATATTCATTTTTGGTCCCTCAAAACATGATTGTCCTGACTATTTTTCCAGAGTTCATCAAGCTCTGCAAGCCAAAAAAATGATATTCAAGCATTTTTTCAAATTGTGATAAAAAATGAATATGAGTGTTTTTAGAGCTATTATTTCTATTATAAGTCATCTACATACACAAATGAATTAAAAAATTATCACCAATATTGATTTGCATAGTATGTTGCAACAAAAAAACTAGTGACATAAAAACAAAATGCATTTATTTATTCCCTTATTTATATTATGCTTTTATACTAACCTATTTTGATTTGAAAAATGAATATGACTACGTATATGAGTACTTCCAAGTGGAGCCATTTTCTCGAAATAAGGCTTCATATACACATACCCAAATTTGAAAAATGCATATTAATGAAAATTAGGGATAGAGAAGCCAACTTCCTTGGAAAAAGGGGGTATCAAAAATCATGAAGCATAGAGGGATGATGCAAACACGTGATGGAGCGAAAAACCAATCTTCAATATATCCGTTACTTTCTTTGATTTCCCATCACACCATGAAGTTCTTGAGCTTAAAATGGTTTGTTGGTGCAATCCAGAAGAAACCTCATTTGCTTCTGATAGCTTTCTATGGCAATTTTTGAATTTGAAACATTCTAATCTCATCAAAAGTTTTCTCACAGCAGCTGTGAGATAAAGAATGGGTAAGGTGGTAATTTGGCGGCTCAACATTGTAAGCATGTTGTACTGGTTTATTGTGGTGAGTGCGTGGAATTAGCTGAGCAGGAAATTGTGGAGTGGAATGGAGCATTGTGATGATGTGGTTGGTCGGGCTGAGTGGATACACTTTGATATGCAAGTAGGATGCTGCATGAAAGAGCTGGTGGAGAATATGGAGAATGTGCTGTGCTACAAGATGAGGGAGAGTAGTCATGCAATCATAAGGGTGAACCATGCCAAACTTGTAGATAAGATTGGTGGTTATATTGAAATTGACATGGCTGCCCTAGAACATGAGTATTCCATAATGGATTATGCAAGTAGGAGAATGGAGAAGAAGTGTTTTGAACCATACTCGTAGGCCATGATTTCCATGGTTTTGACCCTTGTTGTGGCTTCCTCATCTCTTTGATATGATACTTCCATCCTAGATAAGGAAGAGTAACCATCTATGGGCCATGCTCCTTTCGGTCATGAGGGAAAAACACTTCATCAAATTCTTTCATTTTTATGAACTCGCAAACGTCCAATTTTGAGCTTAGGGAGCTAATAAAATCAACTTTAAAATTTTCAAATAAATCATTGATTTCACCTCTTATGTTCCTATTCTTGTAGCAGTTTTGGAAAAGAAAGAACAAACATCTCTAGAATTCTTACCAGCCTTTGAGATTCCCCCTTGAATACCTTATGCACAACTCACAAACATCATCATATGATAAATCGAAAAACATCACCTTTTCCCTATCGATATTTAAGAGTTCTAAAAAATTCATCTTTGATTCCCTTTAAGAAGGAGTGTTTTTAAGATCTCTTTTCCCTAAAATGCTTATGCTTTGATTTTTGAAGGTTATAATGAAATCGATTTACATAGTCCTCCAAACTTTCATCTTCCCCTTGTCCATCACCGAAAATATCTTCATTGGATTTGCAATAGTCTTGTACTTCTTCAAGAATATGTTCTTCATGTCCTCCCATGATTGGATGTAATTCCCACCTATGCTCATGAACCATCTGAGAGCTCGCTCTTTTTAGAGTAAGAGGAAACATCAATCTTTGATCATTAGTACAATAATCTATCCTCTACAAAGTATTTCGAACTCACAAATAAGAATGTATCTGATCTTCATTTGCTAAACCATGAAATTTTCGTAAAGATGGGGGAAATTATGCGCATTTGTGTCACTCCTCCTAGATCTTCGATAGGAAATCCAAAAGTAGAAACGTGAGCCATTTCTTACCATAATATAAGATGTTCTTCATGTGTTTCTCTCGAGGCTCCTTCAAATGTTCCCGTCCCAAATCTAACAGGAAATGGGTGGTGCCTACATCACCACTTGGAATGAAATCATGTGATTTATTTTTTTCAAAAATTTCTATTTTTTTCCCTGACTACTCACACAAAAATTCAAACATCTATTTCTACCCAACAAAGCAACAACAAATCAGTAGTGAAAGCTGACAAAGGGAGCAGTGGCTTTTTACATGCTCCGCACGTAGGTTCTTACCTTCCGTTTTTAAGATCCAACTCTTCCCCAGTGTGCACTCATCGTATTCACACTACTTCTGTAAATGCATACACTCTCAAAACTACGCAAAATGTGGAGATGATAAAATGAGTGTCTTTTTAACTCCTAATTACCTTCAATTAATTATCAACCTGGGGACTACTTTTTTGTTTCAAGAGTGTACTCAGTCTGAGGCGGCTATTTACTCAAGAGTAATGTTTTGCAGTATAGTGCTTAAAATCAAAAAGTAAATGAAAGCTGGAAATAAAATCTACTTACAACAAAGCACTTTAAGACTTAAATCATGCATTCGGAAAAATAAACAATGTATCAGTCAAGGGTTTGACAACAATAGCCCATCCCTTTGGAAACTGATGTAAAGGAAATTAGAGCATAGACCACGGGTCTGGGAGCTAAACAGTGACTGCCAAATCTCACTACAGCCTTAGATCGTCTCTCACACCAAAACAACAAATGCGAGTAAATAGAGCAGCAAATAAAGAATTGAACAACAAATCTAAAATGGAACAACAAACGAACAGCTAAGTCTCGCGAGTCGTAACCAAACTTAATCCATGAACTCAAATGCATTCTTTGCAATCAAATAACATTCTTTCACTTTAACGGCAATTCACACAAATCGTACTAATGGAACAGCAATAACAATTAATGAATTATAGAACAGTACTGATAAATCAGAAACGCACACAATACATTGGAATAACAATCTGCATCAACGGAAATACGATTGTGCTTTCAAATAGAACGCTATTGTTACTGAATCCAACGATTATAAAGACACTGCCTCAACAAATGTATGACACGAATATTCAATATAACAGCTCTGTAACAAAACAGTAAGAACATGCAATTAACTCCGAAAAGGATTAATAACTTGATGCAGAGTCAACACACGATTCTGTTGGTAAAAACCTCAATGATTCAACCTTTAACAGAGCATGTAATATGAACTTATAGAACATACCGAATTACCAAATACAATGATAAACAAACCACACAGGAATAAAGCCGTAATGGTACAGAAGCAAGTGTCCTTCGGGGCCGGGCCCTTAGCCTCCAAGGATACACCGCTTGAAGTTAATCCAGTAGCAGGGACGAAATAATCACCAAACTTTCATTAATGCATCGGTCAAAAATACATTGAACCAGTCTTCAATGAAACTTAATAATCAAAGCTGATGTTTTACAGAAATTACATGAAACGTATCCTTCCTCCCTATACACAATACGTGCTTCTCCTTTTATAATCAGAAGGAGGAGAAATTGAATGGTAAATACAAATCTTCCTGTAACAATATTGGATTTCATTTATTGATGATTAACAAGAAAATAGATTTACAATCATCTTTCCACTGTGACAAAATTAGATTTGGTTTTTTATTTGAGATTTGGAGGGAGCGGCCACCAACACGCGAAGCCAAGAGAAAATCGTGTGGAAACTCTGCTGAGATAAGCTCAACACAGGCCGAATTTGGGTTGAAGCTTCGTTCTTTACTAAGGGTTAAGTGGGTAATTCTGGGCAAAACCCATGTTCCGGATTTTCCAGATTCTTCTTCATTGCTCAGAATCTCAACATAAAAGAAACTTCTCACTCCTTATCCCGGCCTGCATTTACGAGGTTGGCGCTTTTAATAATTGATCTTCAATCTGGAAATTATCTTGGAGGCTAAAAATGGTGAATAATGTTATAACCAACTTATTAAAACTATCATTGATAAAATAATTCATAATCATCAATTTATTAGAAATAAAGGAAGATAAATAATTTTCATCCATAAGAGCATAGATCATTTATAAAATGGATTTAAATGATAAATTATAACAAATGATATAATAGAGAAGAGTAAAAATGGATGAAATAAGTGTTACAAAGTGGTTGTATTCACGGCCCAACACACCCCCACACTCAATATGTTGCATGTCCTCATGCAACGAAAACCTGAATATATTGCATATCTTCATGCAACCCCAAGACAAAACCCATGTGTTAACCAAGCAATAAAAATTTGAGAACAAATGAATGCTTCCTTAATTAATGAATATTCAATTTTAGCAATCTTAATGAAGGAATAACAATTTTTACATTGACATTCAACTATATGTATGAAGTTGCAGCAAAATATGATATAGATAACAGCAAACTTCATTAACCATTTTCTCAAAAACTACAAACCAACTTTTGTTGAAATTTGGCAAGTAGATTTATAATATATGAATGCCTTTATGATCCAAAAATCAGACTGTTTTGATGCATGGATCATGAGATATAAACAAAAATGGTTGTAGGTGAGAGTGCATGATTTCCGAAATTTTATGAACCAATTTATCTTGAAATTATCTGGGTATGTGTATTTTAACAATACGTCTGTGTTTTCCAGAGATCACAAGAATTGAGTTCATAGTTTTTTAAAAATATTATGGAAATCAATTTCTGCATTGTGTAAAAATGAAATTGTATGCCTTAAATGAGAAAGAAAATTGAAAACATCCATCATGCGTAGCAATTCCTCCCCCTCTTTGAAAAATTAGCATGCCCTCATGCGATGCTAGAAAAAAATTGAGGTGGTTGCTACCAGCTGTTGAATTCTATGCTTGGTGTAAAACAACATAGAATAATGGAGGTGTTGAGAATGAATAAGAATAACAATGGATGATAAAGAATATGGATGACATGGTCATAAGAAATGAATGAAAGGAACACTCCCCCATACTCGAAAATGATATGCTGCTGAAGAAGGGAAAGTGGTAAAGATGTGGAATGAAGGATGATAAATAATGCTCAAAATGGATTTTCATGAAATTCTCCTAAATTCGTAATAAATCAGAAAATTATGCTATTTTACCTCAAGTTTTACCTCCAAAAATGTGGAATGACATATATGCACTGGCAGGTGTTGAAGCTGATGTAGGCAGAGTTGGTGCTGAAAGTGATGCAAAAGGTGGAATCCAGGTAAGCACATCATGTCTGAAGAATTGTTCACGTATGCGAGTTGCTCGAGCCTCTTCTGTAAGTTGCAATAATGTGGTCATGCTATGAATAGAATTCTGCCCATACTTGTTGTTCTCCTGTAAACAAAGCACTATTTTGCATACAATATTCTTGAATCGATAGTGTTGGGTTCTGAAGGGTGGACACAAAAACGTATCCTTTCCTCTTATGCAAATACAAGAGCTATCGCTTTATCAATCGGAAAATTGAATAGTAAATACAATCTTCCCATAACAATATTGGATTTCTTCCAACCAATTGATCAACAAGAAAATAGATTTATATCCATCTTTCAATAACAGCAAGTCGAATTTGGCTTTTCAGCTGAGATTTGGAGGACGGCCGCAACAACAGAACTGAGAAAATCGTGCTTAAAGAACTCTGCGAATCTCTCAACACAGGCCGAATTTGGGCAAACCGTTCTTTAATAAAGTTAATTGGGTCCGTTCTGGACAAAACCCATGTTCCGGATTTTCCAGATTCGTCTTCATTTGCTCAGAATCTCAACCGCAAAACTGTCACTCCTTATTCCAGCGCATTTCTGAATTGGCACTTTTAATGATCAAATCTTCAATCTGGAAATTATCTTGGAGGCTAAAAATGGTGAATAATGTTATAACCAACTTATTAAAACTATCATTGATAAAATAATTCATAATCATCAATTTATTAGAAATAAAGGAAGATAAATGATTTTCATCCATAAGAGCATAAATCATTTATAAAATGGGATTTAAATAATAAATTATAATAAATGACGTGATGAAGAATGGTAGAAATGGGTGGAATAAGCGTTCACCAGTGATAATAATAATGGCATATTAACGGCCCAACATACCCCCCACACTCAATATGTCTGCATGTCCTCATGCAACGTAAAACTCGAATATATTGCATGTCCTCATGCAACCCAAAGACAAAAAACCCATGTGTTAACCAAGCAATAAAAAAATATGTTCATCTCACTATGAAATGGATAGAACAAATGAATTCTTCCTTAATTAATGAATATTCACTTTTAGTAATCTTGATGAAGGCATAACAATTTTTATATTGACATTCAACTATATGTATGAAGTTGCAAAAAATATGATATAAGTAATCAGCAAACTTCATTAACCATTTTCTCCAAAAAATACAAACCAACTTTTGTTGAAATTTGGCAAGTAGATTTATAATATATAAATGCCTTTATGATCCAAAAATCGTATCGTTTTGATGCACTGGATCATGAAATATAAACAAAATGGCTCGTAGGTGAGAGTGCATGATTTCCGAAATTTTATGAACCAATTTATCTTGAAATTATCCGCTTTGTATTAATGATACGTCCGTGTTTTCCGTAAATCACATGGAAATCAATTTCGCATTGTGTAAAAAATGAAATTAGTATGCCTTAAATGAGAAAGAAATTGAAAAACATCCATCATGCGTAGCACTCTCCCCCTCTCGAAAAAATTAGCATGCCCTCATGCGATGCTAGAAAACAACAGAGGTGGTTGCTACCACTGTGTGGAATTCTATGCTTGGTGTAAAACAACATGGAATAATGGGAGGTGTTGAGAATGAATAAGAATAGAAATGGACGAGTAAAGAAGATGAATAACATGGTCATAAGAAAGAAATGAATGAAAGGAACACTCCCCCATACTCGAATATGATATGTCAATCGAAAAAATAGGAAGTGGTAAAAGATGTGGAAATGAAGGATGATAAATAATGCTCAAAATGGATTTTTATGAAATTCTCCTAGAATTCGTAATAAATCGTGAAAAATTATGCGATTTTACCTCAAGTTTTACCTCCAAAGCATGTGGAATGACATATATGGACCTGCATTTGTTGAAGTCGATGTAGGCAGAGGTTGGAAAATAAAGTGATGCAAAAGGTGGAATCCAGGTAAGCACATCATGTCTCGAAGAATTGTTCACGTTCGCGAGCCTCTTCTCAGTAAGTGCAATAGTGTGGTCATGTCTGGATAGAATTCTGCCACATTTGTTGTTCTCACAGAACAAAGCACTATTTTGCATACAATATTCTTGAATCCATAGTAGTAAGCAATAGATAAGATGCATGCAAAAATTTCAATCATAAAAACTTATCAAATCAACAAGTTATGGCAGAGTGCGAATCATATCACATGCAATCCCATAATGCGTACATTCCCCCTTCCAATTGGAAAAGGAATTCCATGACCATAAAGCCTATGAAAGGTGTTATGCTGACTGAAGCAAGGCACCTGGAATGAACAATATATTAGTGAATGAAGCAGAGTACACATATCAATGATAGGACAATGAGGGTTATGATTATAATGAGAGCAGAGTGTGTAAAGATAGTTGTGAATAAGAGATAGGACGCTTTGATTGATGATAAGTTACGATAAAAAAGAGAAAAAAGGACAACGATATGCCAAAAAGATGCTTTGATCGATGGTATTCTAGACTGAAAAATTATGTGATTGATTATAAAACACTTTCTCATGCATAAAGGTTCAAAACAGAAAAGTTAAGGAAATAACTTCTCCGATAAAAGAAAAAAATAAGAAAAGGGTATTATGATAATAATCGACGATAAGATATAACTTCAATACCATAAGCAGAAGCCAGCTGGCCGCCAGAGAAGCGTCCACAGCCCTCTGCATGGTTGCTTTTTAACCCATATGAGCCAAAATCCTCAATTTATAACTAGAGAGTTACATTGTTGTTCTGCGAAGAGATCAATGTGCTGACGTGGTAACCGAGATAACCACACTCGCCATTCACCGGGATGTAGCAAAAGTGATCGGGCCGCTCGTGATGAGCACCTCCTGCTCCAAGGATAATTGGGCTATCCAATGGATCATAACCCCGGTGTGGTGGCCATAATGGGAATGTCACTTTGTTACTGTACCCCTTATGAACATGGTAGGTCGCTCGTAATGAGACTCCCTATCCTCCATCTCGCGAAACGAATTTTGTTATTATTACATTTTTTTTATGATAAAAGAGGGAGGCTCAAAGACTCCTTAAGAGCAGATGGTGGAAGAAGTTGAACATGTCAATAGAAAAATATACCCATAATCTCATTTATTACAGATACAGAGAAGATTATAATCCGTAAGGGTGGAACCAACATGGTATTAAGATGATCAATCAATATCATGTTCAACAGAAAACAATGTAGTAAAGTAGTATATAAATAATTGTGTCCCTTTTGAAAATAATCTATCATCAAGGAGCCAGTCTCCGTTAAAGATCATAACATGAATGATATTAACTTGCTTCAATAGAATCCATAATTCTTGTCCTCATAAGTAGTGTACTTCATGCCATGAAAGGGAAGCGAGAAAATGTGGTTGAGATGAACTAGGAATAATCCCACAAGAGGAAGGAAGGGTTGCTCGCGAAAAGTGTTGCTTCTTTGAAGGAACAGCAGAAAAACACTCAAAAAAAGTGTTGTTCCTCAGAGGGAACAACAAAGGAAATGCACACCAAAAGAAAAAAATACACACAAAAAAAGTGTGAAAATGCAAATGTCGTTCCTTTGAAAAAAAGGAACAGCAAAAACTAAAGCGCGTAGCTCCTTTAGAAAAGGAACAAAGAAAAACGCAAGTGCTGTTCCTTTGGAAAAGGAACGAAAGAAATGGACAATCATAAAATGCAAACATGCGGGAATTAGTTGAGCAGAAATTGTGAATGGAATGGAGCATTGTGATGATGTGTTTGGTTGGGTTGAGTGGATAGAGAGACTTCTTCTTATTGTAATTCGCGTAACTGTGCATCGGCTATTTGTTAAGAGAGTGTGAGTCTGTTTGTAAACACTATTAATGCCTCGATTAATAAAAGAGTTCACTCGTTGTTCCATTTCTTGCGCTCGGAGTAAAGCACGAAACAACGCTTCACCGGTGGTTGAGGGCCCGACTGGTGGGAGCGATCTCGTCTGTTTGTATTTCTATTGGTTTATTTCTGTTGTGTGAAGTTCGTTTATTTATTGAGTTATTGCTAATTGGATCAAATACGTAGTCATTGTTATTCCATTCTTTACAAGAAGCATGATTCATGATTCAATTGTTATAAAATGTTGTTTTTCCGTATCTAATTCCGCTTGTTATTCCTTTTGTTTATGAATTACGTATAGTTGATTGTTGTGTGGTCATGCTAAGTGATTAAGGAGTAGAAATCTAGTTTGTTTGGTTATGAATTGAATTCACCGTTTATTTTACGCCGCTATTCAATTCCCGTTCATTGCTTTTAGATTGTTGTTCCTTTCCGACTTTGCGTCTTTAGATTTCATTTCCTTTGAGTTGTTTTCACTCGCTTTGGGATTTCTAAACCGTAGAGGGCAGAGCTAATCATTCCAGTCCAGATTTGGTCATCTCACATCAATTTCTAGGGGAAAGAGTTATTACTACCGCATCCCTAATCGATGTCTAGCAAGGCTGTCGAGTGTAGTCTTTACATTTCCGTCATTTGTAAGTAGATTTTATTTCCAAACTTTCATTTACTTTTGGATTTTAAGCACTATATCTGCAAAACATTACTCTTGAGTAAATAGCCGCCTCAGACTCGAGCATACACCTTTTGAAACAAAAAGTCGTCCCCTGGGTCGACAATTAATGTGAGGTAATTAGGAGTTAAAAAGACACCTTTTTATCGCTCCACATTTTGGCGCCGCTGTCGAGGGAGAGTGTAGCCATTTCTAAAGAGTAGTGTGAATCTGATGAGTGCCCTGCTTAGGGAAGAGTTGGATCTTAAAAACTGAAGGTAAGAACCTACGTGCGGAGCATGTAAAAGCCCCTCGCTCCACTCGTCCGTTTTCCCTAACGTATTTGTTGTTGCTTTGTTGGGTAGAAATAGATGTTTGAATTTTTGTGTGAGTGACTAGGGAAAAAAATAGAAATTTTGAAAAATAAATCACATGATTTCATTCAAGTGGTGATGCAAGCACCACCCATTTCACTAACTAATTGACAGGAACATTTGAAGAAGGAGCCTCGAGGAACACATGAAGAACATCTTATATTATGGTAAGAAATGGCTCACGTTTCTACTTTTGAATTTCCTATCAAAGATCTAGGAGGAGTGACACAAATGCACATAATTCCCCCATCTTTACCAAATTTTCATGGTTTAGCAAATGAAGATCCGTGATACATTCTTATTTGAGTTCGAAATACTTTGTAGAGGATATGATTATTGTACTAATGATCAAAGATTGAAAGTGTTTACTCTTACTCTAAAAGGAGCAAGTCCACGATGGTTCATGAGCCTAGGTGGGAATTGCATCCAATCATGGGAAGACATGAAGAACATATTCTTGAAGAAGTACCAAGACTATTGCAAAACCAATGAAGATATTTTCGCATGATACAAGGGGAAGATGAAAGTTTGGAGGACTATGTAGATCGATTTCAATACAACCTTCCAAAAAATCAAAATATAAGTTATTTGGAGAAAGAGATCTTAAAAACACTCATTCTTAAAGGAATCAAAGATGAATTTTTAGAACTCTTAAATCGATAGGAAAATGTGATGTTTTTCATTTATCATATGATGATGTTTGTGAGTTGTGCATAAGGTATTCAAGAGGAATCTTCAAGTCGGTAAGAACTCTAGAGATGTTTGTTCTTTCTTTTTCCCAACTGCTACAAGAATAGGAGACATAAGAGTCGAAATCAAGGTTTTATTTGAAAATTTTAAAGTTGATTTTGTTAGCTCTCTCAAATGCAAAATTGGTCAGTTTTGCAAGATCATAAAAATCAAGAATTTGATGAAGTGTTTTTCACTCATGACCAAAAGGAGCATCCCATAGATACTCACTCTTCCTCTATCTAGGATGGAAGTAGCATATCAAAGAGGTAAGGAAGTCGTAGCAAGGTCAAAACCATGGAAATAATGGCCTACAGTATGGTTCAAAACACTTCCTCTCCACTTTCTTACTTGCATAATCCATTATGGAATACTAATGTGTTAGGGCAGCCATGTCAATCTCAATATAACCACCAACAATTTTGTCTACAAGCTTGGCATGGTTCACCTTATGATTGCATGACTACTCTCCCTCATCTTGTAGCACAAACACATTCTCCATATTCTCCACTAGCTCTTCCACAATATCTTCTTTGCCCATCAAAACCATTCACACAACCCAATCAACCACATCATCACAATGCTCCATTCCTTACACATTTTCCCCGCTTCAACTAATTCCACACCCTCACCATAATAAACCAAGTACAACATACTTACAATGTTGAACTGCCAAATCTACCCACCCTTCCCACCCATTCTAGATTTACTGCATAGGGCTGAGCCTAGGAACCCAAAGATAGCTTGTGGAAAGCTCATAGAAACCTCATAAAGACTCCCGGTGTCAATGAAACATTAGGACCCATGCATGAGGCACTTATTCGAGAGAGTTTAGAGTATTTTCTTTCCATCAAAGACCTGGCCATTAATGCAGCCCTAAATTTCGGTACCGAATCTCCGATCCAAATATCCGACTTTCGGGGAACCATTTAAGTATGAGAATTTTGAATTAGTCGCCAATCGTTTGAACCTCTATGGCGAGAGCATTCTCGAAAGCGGGGTCATCCCGGGTTAGGATATAGATTTCGCACTCCACTATTTGGCACCCGCACCCGATACCAAGTCCCCGTATGAGATGCCCGAGGGGCAAACAGTCGCTTCTTTGACTATCTAATCACTCATCATGGCTATAGGCCTCCGCATGAGACTCTTCTCCAAGATATTCTCTCACAGACCTTGCATGTCAACTACAATGTTTTCATGAGGACATGAAACAAGGTAAGGTAGGGGGTGTGTGGAGTACTAAAAGGTATGCTTTTGATGATTATTTCAGTGGCTTTTTTAGTAGAATTTGTAAACCTTTTTGTATCATGAATTTGGAAAGTAATAAGGAATTATAACAAAACATGTGAAAATTGATATGCAAGACTTAACCACCGATAATGGTTATTTTCAGTACAGAAGAGGAGAAAACGAGGAATTTCCGCTCCAAAGGAAGAGACAAAGTCGAGATAATCGCTGTCCTCTCAAAGGTGAACCGAATGCAAACAAGGCTAAACAGATAAAAGCAAGTCGGCCCTGAAGAGAAGGAGAAGACATTACGCTCGGGCGCAAAAGAAAGGAAAGGATGAAGAATTGGCGAATCCCTCGGGATCTTCGATCTTGAGGGATCGCCGCTTTATTTATCTTGTTACTTGGACATCTCCGCTGCCGCCTTTTATATAAAGGGACATCACTATTAGCTTAGGATAAGAGAGAGAGGAGGATACGCTTTTATGTAATTTTTCGTTAGACATCGACTACGATTATTAAGTCTCGTTGAGAACTGGGTTCATTGTATTTTTGATCGATGCATTAATAAAAGCTTGGTGATTATTTCATCTCTGCGTCCGGATTAACTTAAAGCGGTGTATCCTTGGAGGCTAAGGGCCCGCCCCGAGGACACTTGCTTCGTATCATTACGACTTAATTTCGTGTGGTTTGTTTATTATTGTTATTTGGTAATTTGATATGCTTCATGAGTTGATATTACATGCTTTCGTTAAGATTAAATCATTGAAGCTTTTTGTGTAGAATCGTGGATTGACTCTGCATTATGTTATTGATTCGTTTGCAGTTCATCGTATGTTATCACTCTTAATTAAATACTCTTATCGCTTTCACGTTACGCAGCTTGTATATTAAACATTCGTAGGTCATACATTCGCTTGAGGTAGTGTTCTTCATAATCGTTGGATTCATAAATGATAGTGTTATGTTTGGGAGCACAGATGTATTCCTCGTTGGTTCAAAGTTGATCAGATTATTATTCCAAAGTGTGTTGTGTGCGTTTCTGATTTATTAGTGCCGCTCTATAATTTATCAATAATTACGATGCCAAAATGTGGAGCTATAAAAAAGGGTCTCTTTCACCTCTAGTTACCTCACATTAATATGTCAATCCCGGGAGCGTTTTGTTATTACAAAGAGTGACTCAATCCGAGGCTAACACTTGTCGTAGTAATGCTAGTAGTACAAAGGCTTTAAGAAATACAAGAGTAAACTGGATGCTTGTCTCAGTAACTAAATCACTTCAAAGAATAAATCACACATTCAGAAAAACTCAACAAAGTGTATCACCAAGGGTTCGAAGATGATAACCCATCCCTTCTGAAATCGATGGAAAGGAAACTAGAGCATAGACCACGTAGTCCGGGAGCTAGACGATGACTCGCCAATGCTCACTACAGCCTTAGATCATCTCTCACACCAAAGCAACAAATGCGATTAAATGGAACGATAGAATAAGGAATTGAACAGACACTCTGAAATAGAACGAAAGAATCTAAAATGGAACAACAATTGAATAACTAAGCCTCCGCGAGTTGTGACCAAGCTTAATCTATTAACCCAAATACATTCTTCGCAATCAAAATAACAATCTTTCACTCTTAAGGCGAATCACACGAACCACACTAATGGAACAACGTTAATTATTGATAAATTATAGAACGGCACTAATAAATCGAAACGCACACAACACACTGAATAATAATCTGATCAACCCGAACTCAATCAGAATACAACTCGTGCTCCCAAAACGTAACACTATCATTTATGAATCCAACGATTATGAAGAACACTACCTCAAGCGAATGTATGACACGAATGTTTAATATACAAGCTCGTAGAATGCAACGAAGAGTATTTAATTAAGGCCGATAACATGCAATGAACTCGAACTAATCAATAACATAATGCAGAGTCAATCCACGATTCTACTCTCGTAAAAACTTCAATGATTTAATCTTAACGAGCATGTAATATCAACTCATGAAGCATATCAAATTACCAAATAACAATAATAAACAAACCACACAGTAAATCAAGTCGTAATGGTACGTGCAAAGTGTCCTCCAGTGGCCGGGCCCTTAGCCTCCAAGGATACACCGCTTTAAGTTAATCCGTACGCAGTAGATGAAATAATCACCAAGCTTTTTATTAATGCATCGATCAAAAATACAATGAACCAGCTCTCAACGAGACTTAATAATCGGAGCTGATGTCTAACATAAAATTACATAAAAGCGTATCCTCCTCTCTCTTATCCTAAGCTAATAGTGATGTCCCTTTATATAAAGGCGACGGCGGAGATGTCCAAGTAACAAGATAAATAAAGTACGATCCCTCGTGATCGAAGATCCCTGAGGGATTCGCCAATTCTTCATCCTTTCCTTTCTTTGCGCCGAGCTGGTGTCTTCTCCTTCTTTTCCGGCCGACTTGCTTTAATCTGCTTTAGCCTTGTTTGCATTCGGTTCACCTTCGTAGGGAAAGGCTTATTCTCGACTTTGTCTCTTCCTTTGGAGCGGCAATTCCTCGTTTTCTCCTCTTCCCGTACGTAAAATAACCATTATCAGTGGTTAAGTCTTGCATATCAATTTTCACATGTTTTGTTATAATTCCTTATTACTTTCCAAATTCATGATACAAAAAGGTTTACAAATTCTACTAAAAAGCCACTCAAATAATCATCAAAAGCATACCTTTTTAGTACTCGCGTAGGTCCAAAAAGGAAATTCCTCCACTCCCCCACCCATCTATCCTCCAATTGTAGAGCATTCCTTGTCAACCATTCTTGTCTCCAAATGGAGGAATTTTCGTGATCAACAATTTTGTTAAGATTGAACAGACCTCTATTGTTCAGAAATGCAATGAAACCTCTTGATAAAAGAAAATACTCTGAGTAGCCCACCCATGGATCTCTTCCTAGTCTAACCTGGGCACCGTCCCCCACATGCCATGCCAATCCCTATTCGATGACCTTAACTTAAGCAATGGTTGCCTTCCAAACAACGAAAGAATTTTTTGAATATTTTTGTGGCATTCACAGCCATTCTAGAATTGGCATTGGATTGATGTATTTTCTTTTGGTGACAGAGGTCCAAAGATTATCCATTGTGATTAATATCCAAGGAAGTTTAGCTACCAGAGACTTTGAGAAAGGAAAAAGATATTTAATTCCCCGGCCTCCCCATCCTTTTGGTCTGACAATTTTCTCCCATGCCACCCAGGGATTCACATGTTCCACCTTTGATCCTGCCCACAAGAATCTGCTGCAAATCTTATTGATGGAGGCCAATATACTTTTTGGAACCCAAATCAGACTAGCCCAATACACTGGTATGGCCATTGCCACAGATTTTATCAGGACCAATCTTCCCACTCTAGACAACCATTTGAAGCTTCAGTGATGCATCCTAGCCTCTATCTTTGCTATAATCCATTTCCAGTCTTGGATACGATACAAGTCCGGTTTAAAAAAAAAACCCTAGGTACTTGAAGGTGTCCTGTAGAGTTTTGGCTTCAAAATGAAAAATCGCCCCTATCTTGCCCACTTATTCCCTTGAGAGGCTAGAAGTTGTCAAGGACGATTTTTTCTCATTTATACTTAGGCCTGTTGCTTTCAATAAAAGATCCAGGATCTCCTTAAGACAACGACAATCCTCCAGACTTCCATTTCTAAACAACAAAATATCATCAACAAACAGAAAATGAGTAACCCAAATATTAACCGTCACTTCAATTCCTCTGATATCTTCTTGTCTCTTGGCTTCATGGATCATTAAGCTCAATCCCTCCACTGCTAGAAAAAAAATGAGTGGAGAGAGTGGGCATCCTTGGCGAAGGCCCCTTTGTGGATTGAAGAATTCAGTAGCAGCTCCGTTAATCAAAATTGCAATTGAGGATGCTGAGATGTGTAGAAATTTGCTGAATAATGATTAATTATCCACCGAGACTATCCTGATCACATACAATTCGAATTCATATGCAACACATAATCTCTTCCACTAAGATCATCACACATGTGGAAATAAAACAAGTGATAACACATCAAATCATCATACACATTAACACAGTATGTATGGGGAAAGATTATAGCTGAAAACCCCGCAGCTATTGTGTATATTATAATGGAGAAATCATGTAACAAACTTAGTACAATACTCCTCACAAGTACTCAGTACTATCTCATGAAGTTACACACAAACTAGCTTGGTTTTGAACAAGTCACGGGTTCAAAACACATCCACTAATTGCCTGCCTCTATTGCGCAATCATGGCCTGTCTAAATAGAGATCCAATGTTCGAATCTCCTTGGCTTGACAGTGCAATCATCATGGGCAATTGCCTCCAAGTGTGGTGCAAATCTCATGCACAACTGATGTCCCAACTGATAGTTTTACTCACCCTTTCATCTACCTCTTTCACTGGTCTCCACTGAACTGTCCATGCACTGTAGTGAACTGATGTGTTCTTGAGTTGAATAATGAGTTACTAATTAATGAATTAAATAATATTTAATTCACTCCACTCATTACTAGTTGATTAGCTAGTTAAACTAATCTCTACTAGTTCAACTAAATTAAATCGAACACAACTCCACTAGCTGTCTCATTAACTCCACCAAACTTCTGCCACTGAAGTCCTAACTGAATTCAACCATGCATGTGCTCACCAAACCCTTGGGAATAGCGTAATTCCTCTGTCATATGCATGAGCCACTTCCAAGGCTCGAACTGAAGTGCTCCAAGAGAGTAAACTGAAGTTTATAGTCCAAATATTATTAAGGGTAAATAATATTTGACTTCCCTATTTTAAGGAGAGGCAATCTAAAAATAGACTTCGACCTCTTCGACCTATAGGTCACAAAAATAGAGTCCCATATATTTTTACCAACATGACCAATGCTCCAAGAATCTCAAACTGGAATCCCCGAACCATGCTCCATATGTCTAAAAATAGACATAGTCTAAAAATAGACTTTGCGCCAGAATTTGCCTGCGGGCCCACTTAGTGAAGGCAAATTCATTTCACTAAGCTCCATCATCTTGCTGCATTTTCAACACTCCCTCTCAGCAAGATATGGATTATCTGCAACCCCTATCCTACCTCTGTGGAATTCGAACTTGCTCCTGGTGAGCGCCTTCGTCAAGATGTCGGCATCCTGATCCTCCGTGGGAAAATATGAAAGCATCATGATTCTCCACTGAGCACAATCTATGATATGATGATACCTGATGTAGATGTGTTTGGACCTATCATGAAATACTCGATTGGCCGAGAGTTTAATGCAACTCTGGTTATCACAGTAGATCACTGTAGGCTCCAAATGCAACCTGAACAATCCTGCGAGGATCTTCCTCATCCAAATAGCCTTGCATGCAGCCAAGCTAGCTGCCATGTACTCGGCCTCTGCTGAACTGAGTGCCACGGATCTCTGCTTCCTGCTGTACCAGGAAACTGCTATCGACCCAATGCTGAAAACTCCTCCAGATGTGCTCTTCCGGTCCGTTGGGCTCCCTGCCCAATCTGCATCAGTGAAGCCAGAAAGCTTCGCTCCATCCTCCTGTCTGTACCATAGACCATATCCCGATGTGCCACTAAGATAACACAATACATGCTTGCCTGCCTTCCAAAAGAGCTTGGTAGGCTTAACCATAGCTTGCAAAAGCTGGTTAACATCATAGCATATATCGGGTCGTGTATTGACCAGATACATAAGCGACCCCACCAACTGTCGATAGACAGTGGCATCCACTACCTCCGCTGAAGTAGCATCCTCCTTTCTCCAACCACCAGGAAGAGGAGTGTCAACAGGCTTGCAGCCTTGCATGTTGAACCTCTCCAGAATCTCTCGGGCATACTTGCCCTGAGAAACAAACAGTCCTCCGCTGCGCTGCCAAATCTCCAATCCCAGGAAATAATGAAGGATGCCCAAGTCCTTCATCTCAAACTCTCGTGCAAGATCCTCCTTACATGAAAGTATCAACTGCTCATCGCCAGTCAAAATCAGATCATCTACATACAGTATGATGATCAACAGCTTCCCCTCCACCACAATCTGGTACAGGTTAGGATCCGCCTCACTCTTGGAGAATCCAAGCTCGGTGAAATAGCTGTCTATGCAAGTGTACCAAGCACGAGGTGCTTGCTTCAGCCCGTACAGTGCTCTCTTGAGTCGGCACACATGCGACTCACTGCTGAAGATCTCAAAACCTTCAGGCTGCTCTATGTACACCTCCTCCTCAATAACTCCATTGAGGAACGCAGTCTTCACATCCATCCGATGAATGTGCCACCCCATCTGCGCTGAGAGAGCAAGGATCGTCCGTATGGAAGAGTACCTTGCGACAGGTGCAAAAGTCTCCTCATAGTCAATCCCCTCGATCTGTGAGAAGCCACGGGCGACAAATCTCGCCTCGTACTTCTCCACACTCCCGTCAGCCGCCTGCTTCACCTTGTAGATCCATCGCGAACCTACAACTGATTTCCCAACCGGTCTTGGGACAATCTCCCATGCACTGTTCCTGATGATCGAATCATATTCTTCGATCATGGCATCAACCCATGTGGGTTCCTCCACAGCTTCCTCAAAATAGGATGGCTCCGTCACAACACATTGACTCACAAGAGCCATGTATCCAGTGTACCGATCTGGTGACTGTCTCTGTCTGCGCTGTGCTGTAGGTGGTCCTACAACCTTCTCTGCATCCCGAGCCAGTCGCTCAGCTTCTGTAGTGCGCATGCGCCCTCCGATGGTTGGCGCTGCCTGGGTGGTTTCTTCCACCTCCTGAACCTCCTCTTGTGGCTGATCCACATCCGGAAGCTCCTCCTTAGGAACTAACAGCTCCTCATCTGCATGCAAGTGTAGCTCCCTCTCAAGCGAACACTACATGGCTTTCTCCTCCTGGAATTTTATATCTCGTCGCACAACAGTCTTGCGACTGTCTGGCACATACACCCGATAGTTGTGAGGTGTATCAGTGTACCCCACAAATATTCCAACTTCAGCAGTTGGATCCAGCTTCCTTCTTGCATCCTTCGTCACATGCATGTAGACAGGAGATCCGAAAATCCGCAAATGGGAAATATCAGGCCTCTTGCCAGAATAAGCCTCCTCTGGTGTACTCATGCCAAGAACCTTGTGAGGACAACAGTTCTGCACATACACTGCTGTATTGCATGCCTCAGCCCACAAGTGAAGGGGTAGGCCCCGATCATGCAACATCGCCCGTGCAGCACCCACGATCGTTCTGTTCTTCCGCTCAGCCACCCCGTTCTGCTGTGGGTTATGGGGTGCGATGAGCTCTCTCCGAATCCCTTCTGCGCTGCGGAACTCCTTGAATTCAGCCGAGATGAATTCACCACCGTTATCACTCCTTAGAGCAATCACCTTCTTCCCCGACTCCTTCTCGACCAGTGCTTTAAACTCACAGAACTTCGCGAATGTATCGCTCTTCTTCTGCATGAAGAAGATCCAGCACTTTCGAGAGAAATCATCTACAAAGATCACATAATACCTGTGCTTTGCTGTCGAAGCAACTGAGAAAGGACCACACACGTCTGTGTGAACTCTCTCAAGGATCGTCATGGTGCGACTATCCTTCTCGTGAAAGGTGGCTTTCACATACTTCCCTAAAGTACACCCCTTGCACTGATCTGACTGCGCAAGAGTGCCCTTAGGAAGCCCAATAGAAATCTGCTGTAGAATCTTCAAAGCTCCATGGTGAAGGTGGCCCAATCTCCTGTGCCATAGTTCGCCCTCATCATCCCAGCTCACCACTTCTCCCGCCTTGCATGCCATAGCTGCGCAGCCATCTACCTGCAACTGATAAAGGTTCTTGGTTCAAACCCCTATCTTCCGGGTCTCTCCAGTAGTCTTACTGCGCAGGAAGGCTTTTCCTTCGCTGAAGACCACATCATACCCCTTATCCTCCAACATCGCCACATAGATCAAGTTCTTCTTCAATCCAGGTACATGCATGACATCCCTCAATACAAAGGGTTTACCAGACTCCCTCTGAAAGGATATGGTACCGATACCATTCGCACTGTATCTACCATCATCGCCCATCTCGATGTGCACACCCAAATCTTTGTCCTCCAGATCTGAGAACAAATCCCGATCTCCCGACATATGAAATGACGCACCGCTGTCCAAGAACCACACCGATCCCATCACACTTGAAACCAAGCATGCGATCAGTGAAAAGTCAAGCTCGAACTGCGAAGCCAAAGCTTCTCCATCTGCAGATCTTCCTGCTTGCTTGTTTTTCTTCTTCTTCGGACAATTGGTAGCATAATGTCCGTGATCATGGCAGTGAAAACACTTCACTTTCGCCATATCCTGCTTCTTTCCCTTTGCACCGGAATGAGAAGTTTTCTTACCCTTCCCCTTCTTTGCTTTGGCAACCAAAGTGCAATTTTCTTCATCAGCTCCCTTTGATGAAGATCCATCCCGAGTAGTCCTCCTTATCTCCTCCTGCATGAGATCCGCCCAAAGGCGCTCCCATCCTGGCAGCTTCTCCCGACCATTGAAACTATCTTTATATGAGTGCCAAGCCTTCGGAAGACCAAGGAGAGCCAAGTCGACCATGTCCTCATCTTCGACAATCACCCCCACACTTCCCAGCTCATCTCTGCATTGAGTGAACTTCGTGAGGTATTTGGCGATACTGTCGCCTTTCTCCATCTTGATGTTCCTGAGCTTATCTTTGAGCGCCAGCTTCCTTTGGTCGCTCTTACTCGGGAATAGATCCGTCAAATCTTTCCACATTAAATATGGAGAATCCTTTCCATGCAGGCTGGATACAATATGATCCTTGATGCCCTCCAACAGGATCCTTCGACATTTCGCCATCTTCTTTTGCCATGCTTCGACTTCAGCAAGATCAGTGGGCCTTTGGACATCCGTATCCATGAACTCCTTCAGTCCATTATCTTCTAATACTGCCTCCATGCGATCCTTCCATGCAACATAATTCAAACTGCCTTCAAGAGCATATTCGAGTCGCAAACCGTTGAAAGACATTTTCAACTCCGGCACCAAGAAAACAAAACTGCTGCAAAATTCGAATTCCACCTCAAAGCTCAACCGCCCTTGATCTGTGAGAACAAATTATTTATAGCACAGAGATCAACTACAAGGGCATTTACTGGATATATCACCTTTCAAAGAAAGGATGGATCCAGAGGCTACCTGGCCCGCATGCAGACTCTGTCTACCGAAATAAGTTTGTAATCACCGTGATGATCAATATCTTCTTCAATAGCTCCGATACCATGTAGAAATTTGCTGAATAATGATTAATTATCCACCGAGACTATCCTGATCACATATCAATTCGAATTCATATGCAACACATAATCTCTTCCACTCAGATCATCACACATGCGGAAATAAAACAAGCGATAGCACATCAATTCATCATACACATTAACACAGTATGTATGGGGAAAGCTTATAGCCGAAAACCCCGCAGCTATTGTGTATATTATAATGGAGAAATCATGTAACAAACTCAGTACAATACTCCTCACAAGTACTCAGTACTTTCTCATAAAGTTACACACAAACTAGCTTGGTTTTGAACAGGTTACTGGTTCAAAACTCACCGCCAATTGCCTTTCCTCTATTGCGCAATCATGGCCTGTCTATATAGAGATCCAAGGTTCGAATCTCCTTGGCTTGACAGCGCAATCATCATGGGAAATTCCTCCAAGTGTGGTGCAAATCTCATGCACAACTGATGTCGCCACCGATAGCTAACTCCACCCTTTCATCTACCTCTTTCACTGGTCTCCACTGAACTGTCCATGCACTGTAGTGAACTGATGTGTTCTTGAGTTGAATAATGAGTTATTAATTAATGAATTAAATAATATTTAATTCACTCCACTCATAACTAGTTGATTAGCTAGTTAAACTAATCTCAACCAGTTCAACTAAAATAAACAGAACACAACTCCACTAGCTGTCCCATTAACTCCACCAAACTTCTGCCACTGAAGTCCTAACTGAAGTCAACCATGCATGATGCCATCAAACCCTTGGGAATAGCGTAATTCCTCTATTTGTGATGTGTATGAGCTTCGAAGAGGTCTCGAATCAAGTGCTCCAAGAGAGTAAATCAAGTTTATAAATTCAAATATTATTAAGGGTAAATAATATTTGATTTCCTTATTTAAGTGAGAGGTAGCTCTAAAAATAGACCCCGGTGAAAGGTCCCGTTAGCCACCTATAATATTTTGTTATACCAAAAGGTGGCTAAGACCTTTTGAGCCTCCAAGGAACAAATTTTATCACTAAAAATTGTTGGCTCTTGAAGACTCCTTGAAGGCCTCATGCCTCTGTCCGAAATCTTCATTTACTATTTCCATTTCATGCTCTGAAATTCTGCTAATTTCATAAGAAAAGACTGTTGAAGAACCATCATTTTCGCCCTTCTCCCACTCAAAACTAACCTTCATCCGCTCCCCTTTTCCTCCATAAAATCCCCTTTGTTTTCATGATTTCTTCTCTTTCCCTCATGAAAAAACACTTTTACAAAGTTAAAAGACTCACTCTTTAGCTTTGCCATAACCCCCATTTCCATTGAAAAACCATGAAAAATGCATAAAAAACCAAGCGCTAACTCTAGGAGCGCTCATCACAAGTTTTTGAAATGCAATCCAGCGCAGATCGCAAACCGCAAATTTCAGTTTTCATTTAAAATGCCCATCGCGTTTTCCATTTTTGCGATTTGCGATCAGTCTCCGTCACATAATCCGCCATCGCGTTTTCCACTTTTGCGATTTTGCGCCATCGCAAATATTTGCGCTGCGATCCATCGTAGTTTCCGCACATCGCAATATCGCATAACCGCAATATCGCATTTTCTCTCCGTCACATAATCCGCCATCGCGTTTTCCATTTTTGCGATTTGCGATCAGTCCCGCCAGCCCCACCATATGATACCCCCGCCTTTCATACAAAAACGCTTTTTTCCTTTGTAAAGTCAAAAATGATATATTTTTTGGTTTACAAAGGTTTTTCCCATTACATCCCGCCGTTGCATTTCCGCCGTCAATCTGCACCCCCGCTCCATGATCCAACTGTTACGCTCCTTCCCCGCCTCCTAAGCAGTTTAAACGTAAAACGCAGGATTTCTTAATCATTTTTGTGTTTTGCAGGTGTTTTAATGGTTTTCCATTTGTATAATGAAAGAGAGCAGAGGGCCGGGAAAGACGTTTCCTGCGCCTATGAGCTGTTAAAGAGAACCATCTGCGGGGTTTTCGCTCCATTGTTTTCTCAATGCTTCATGGGCATTGATGCCTTTAAAAGCCCAGTGCGGCCCTGCACATCGACAAGACACTATTTTATTCAAAAGAACAGTTAAAGAGTATCAGTTTTGAAGACAAAACACAACAGATGAAGATTGAAGACAATTTTTACGGGGATTACGGCTAAGACAGTTATCAAAAGCCTAATCCCCGATTTAAAAACACGATTTAAAGAAAACCTAAAGTGTTTATCAGACAGAAAGGACCTCCACCGCCATACTTGAGGCACATTTATTCCTCAGCTACCATAAAAGCCACCTGTTGCCTCAAAGCGTTCGAACAGAAGCTGAACTTATTGCAGAGACAGATATTTCGCCTCCAGCACAGCTAGGGAGTTATTTCTGCCAGGGAGTTATTTCTGACAGGAAATAAATGCAGAAATATCTGCAGAGTTACTCCAAACATTACACAAAGCCTCAAAGTCAAATAAAGCTCCCACCAAGCTTAATTCATAAATGTAAAACAGTTAATACAGAGAACCACTTGTAAACTTCTTCATCGAGCCCCTCAAAAGGCCAAGAAGTCTTGAATCTGTATTAATTGCTTCGAGAGGTCTTTTGTTAGATTTCACCTCCTCATTCTTCTATAAATACCTCAGTAGAAAATGAGAAATTGTTGGTTGTTGGTTGCTGTTTGACCACAAGTTGTAACATTGAAACTCTCTGAAATAAATATACGAGTCTGTTGAAGTTGAAAACAAATTGAAGTCTTGGATGTCTTGATAATGTTGTTGCATGCCCGTTCCTAAGAAGGCTCTATCATTGGATTCATGAGCTTGGTTGTTGGTGAAGTATTCTAACTGTTTAATGTTTTCTCCTATTTTCATTATGTTTCATAATCTCTTACTACAGTAGGCTGAAAGTTTTAGGCTAAGAAATGACTCCTGGAAGCACCTTAGACCTGTTCACCCTTCACTGCTTTATGTTTTCTTCTGCTGAAGTATTTTAGAGGCTTTAAACCTTCTCTTTAGTCTTCATGCTTGTTTATTTCCTTGATAGCTCAAATAGTTGGTTTCAACATGATTTATGGTTCTCCCTGCTTGTCTGCCATCACTTGAAAGATGTTATTGAAGTCTCCCTTTGAAGTACCATTGTCTTAAGTTAATCGAAGAGGTCGGTTTTGATCTTACCCTTTGCCCCTGCTTGAACAGTTGTTTTGAAGGTCTTTATAGTTGCAAGCATAGATGTTATTTAGGTGTTCCCTCTTCTGTGAATTCAGCTATCAGTGAATCTTTTATGTTTTCTAAGTCCTTTAAAATAAAATCTTTGAGGAAATAGGGAGTTCCCCGAATCTTAGGTTTCATTTTAAAAGTTGTCTTGAAGTCATTATTTGCTTAAAGAATGTTTGTGGAATTTATGGTTAGCCCTGTCTAGCAAATATCTCTTTATTGTTAAGTTATTTTTTCAAGTTCCCTTTGTTGAGAATTAAACTTCTCTTTCCAAATCATTAATGTCCATGTCATTCCAAAACAAAGGATCCTGTGGCCAAGTTAGATTTTCCCTTTGATATCCCATATCCATTGATGAGTTTTTCATGACCTTATTTTGACTCCATAGCCCAATGAACCGGATACTTTTTCTTTCTGTCTATCTTTCCTAGACCTTTCATGTTCTGTTGTGTCAACTCAATCCAACCAAACAAACATCTGCACTTAAATAACTAGTCTAAAATCCATAACCAAAGCAAACAAGATAAACCTTTGCAAACAAATATTTGAGAGATCCCTCTCTGAGAACAGGAGGACTAGATCCTGGAACTCTAAAGATTGGTTCTGATGTTGCCTTGTCTTTTGATTTGCCAAACTGTCAAAACACGGGATACCGCCATAATGGTGATCACGGTGGGACCCGAGTTCTTTTCATTTTAAATACTGCTAAGACTTAGAGTACCCCTGATATCTTTAGATTGGTACATGGTGGTGGACCATAAAACATTTTACCTCCAAAAAAGAGCTTAAAACTTCCACCTGGCGACTCCACACTCTGAAACTCCCAGAAGACCAAATGACTCCACTAGTAGAAGACCCTGAACTGATTGACCAAACACAGTGACCTCTTTCTTGATTTACAATTATGATTCCAAGAATACAATGAAGATATGTCCCAATGAGTAGAGATCATATCCCCGGGGTTTCCACATAAGATGCCCGTTGGGCAATTTATTTGAACAAATTGCTGCATTAAATTATCGACCAGGGAAACTCGTGAGCTTGTGATGGTGCCAGTAATATATATGCAAGAGTAGGCAACTAACTCTATGTCTAACTAAATTATTTATGATTCAATATAATATGCAAGGGAAGAGGCTCCTAACTAAGGAGGTCCCGGTTGTCCTTCCCTACAGTATCATAGAGAAATCATTCATAAAACCAGAAACTTGAAATAAAGACAAGAGAATGAACTTTAATTGTTGTTCAAATTCAAAGAGAGAGAAAGACTAACTTAGTCTTTTGATTGTCCTCTCATGTACTAATCCAAACTAAACTAAGATTCATTCATAAGCATAAGAAATGAAATGACTTGAAACATAAAAACAAAAGAATGAATTTCAATTATCATGCAAATCAAATAGAGAGAGAGCCTAACTTAGACCCTTGGATATCCTCTCACATGTTGATAAGATTCTAATTTAAAACTCATTCATCAATCACAAACAAATCCTTAAACATCTAAGCAATGAAATGAAACAAAATCTAATATGAAATAAAATGTTTCTCTCATCCTTTTAGAGTGAGCTTAATTCTCTTAAGAACAAGACAAATTATTCCATATACTACATTAAGGAAACTTATATCTAAAACTACATAAATTCCATAAATTCATATTCTACATTAACACAATTTACATCTAAAACTACATAATGAAAATATATGAAAAATGAAGCTTTATTCTATTCCATCATCAATTGGATACAATGCTCTAAGAGTCCTCCCTTTGGAATGGAGGAGGTACTCCTATTTATACAATGAGAGGAGATAACAAACTCATAATGATGATCCACTAATCTCTCTTTTAGTTCCATACATTTCTCAACCATCTAGACACATAACCCTATCCTCCATGATCTCCTCCATGATCTTTTCCATGAGGTTTATCTTCT
The DNA here is from genome assembly GCA_034641835.2 of Pinus albicaulis. Taxonomy (NCBI): domain Eukaryota; kingdom Viridiplantae; phylum Streptophyta; class Pinopsida; order Pinales; family Pinaceae; genus Pinus; species Pinus albicaulis. The sequence goes on from CM076584.1 coordinate 1,538,619,734, forward strand.
TAAATTCGAATTTGATCATCCAAGGCCACATAAAGGTGTCTTGGAAGCTTCCTTTATGCCTACACATGTCAACAAACTCATGCTAATTGTTAGGTATAAGTATAAGCATATTATTTTCTAAGTTTTAGCCATAAATTCACTTTAAAATGTTAAGAATTAATAACCTTTGGAAAAACATAGTTATGACCCAATAATGAGGTGAATGTAATGATATGAAGGTGGAATGGAGGTGACATGAAGGTAAAATGTGAAGATATTGATGAATAATGGAGTGAAAATAGGGACTATTTTGAGGCCCAACAATGCCCCAGGTGAATTGGGATGACAACCTGCCTGGTTTTCAAGGTGAAAAGTTTGATAACCCTTTATTACATCTTATCAAGTTTCACACACATGTATGGAGGTTGGAAGTTGAGTGGCATGAAGACTGCCTAATGAAAATTTTCATGTTAACATTAGAAGGAAAAGCTAGGGATTGGTATGAATGCTTAAGATCTAGTAGTTTGTTTTCTTTAAGAGACCTTGAATATGTGTTCTATGAGAACTATGAAGAAAACGCTACGTCATTATCATGGGGTGCAATATATTATGATCCATCAAAAAACATCACCCAACACATTATAGATAATGAGGAAGCTTTGGAAGATATGCATCCTGAAGATCTTTTAACAACCATTCATGAGTTTAATCTCCTATTGAAAAATTTTAAGAACATAGATGAATCAGTTGAGGAAGAGATGATCCAAGAAATAATGGACGTTCCTCAAGATATCCCTGAAAACTCAAATATTGATTCATCATCCCTTATAGCCGAGGCTCAAGAAGACATCCAGCCTCAAAATCAGTCTTCGCAAGAGACAGAGAATTGTTGTACTTCTGTGCAAAGGGACATGGAAACATTTTCCCCTTTGACAGAGAAGGAAATAGAACAGACTATTTATAAACAGTCAGTCTCTGAAACTTTTTTCAAAACAAACACTCTTGCCCATTCGCATAGAGAACTTTGTTGTACAGATTTAGAAAACTCTTTTGTAAATCATAATGAAGAGAGACTTGCTGATAACCCAATATGTTCGACTGATGAAATTGTTTATTCCGATGATTTTCCAAATTTCGATCAGTCTGATGATGATGATGAGTTTCAAGCAAAAATTAATCACGCAGGGCAACCTGCGTTCGATTGGTGTTATGAGTTTCACCATCATCAACTTGAAAGCAGAAATCACCCATTTCAATCCATCAAAAATCGCTTTCGCATAATTGGGAATCAACAGCTTTTCAACTCAAAAGGTGAAGAGAAGAACAATGAAGAAATTTTTGAGCAAGAGGAAACCATTGAATACACCCCTGCTCAAGAATATAATAACCTCTTCATAGAATTTAGTCCACTGAATACGAGCATACAAGGGCCACAAGAGGACAACACTATCAAATATGATGAGTCCTCCAGTTCAGAAGATGATGAAGATGAAGGAGAAAAACAAATAGAAGACTATCCTGCTATGGATATATCATCTTCTCAAGAAGAAACTTCTCCCTTCACTAATATTAGTCTGTCATTTAAAGAGCCTGAATTTATATCAGAAGCAAGCATAGATTCAAAGAAAGAAGATATTTCACTGTTTGCTATTTTGCAGGTTAAGAATGATGATACTTCCAAGCTACATACTGAAGAGATAGTCCTCAAAGTTGATGTCTTGGAAGTAGATGATCTACCAATTGTGGAGGACCAAAAAGAAGAGAACCTTCACCTTTTCTTTGTTGATCCTATGGAAGAGTGTGTGGAAATCCAAACTGGCTCAAATTATCAAGCATTGATCCTTTGCAAGAGCCAGAGACATGAAAAGCTGTCGCCTTCTGTGATAGCCTCGGTTTTGAAGATTAATCTTCAAAATATACTATGGATACCTCTGATAAGCAGCCAGAGTTTCTTCTTCTTCTTGACATTACTCAGCTGGCTGCATTGGCACTTTTGTATCATATGAATATGTAGATACTCCATGTTTAGAATAGGTTAGATAGGAATGTTAATAAAGCTCACTTCTGGGCATGTAGTTAGTTGTTGTTTTTCTACATTGAAGAAAAATAAAAAATTCAAAAGTACAAAAACAAAGAAAAGAAAGAAAAGAGGGAAGATTGACAAAACAATAAAGGTACAGCCCCATACCAAAAAGAGAAATAAATCTGAAAGTGTGCAAGCTCAAATTCCACTCCTCAAAACACACTTCTAGTTAGTCAAACTGCCTAATCTTGACTAATTAGCTTTAAATTTTCTGCTGATAGGATAGTGAATTCGATTTGCCAAATTGTTCAATCTTGGCTTATCAGTAGATACATTAGGATAGAAATGAAGGTTCAAACAAACTCAAAATTTGAACCAAAGTTTCCAAAGAGAGATGACTCAAAACTGTTTTATTTTCCGAGTCATAAAAGAGAAGAACTGGTTCTAATTTGTCCAAAATCTGAATCAGATATCAAGGAAGAGGCAGCTCAAACAAAAGCAAAAACAGAGCTGTGAAGAAAAGAGAAGGCCATGATGAGAAACTTTCAGATCTTGAGCCTTCCATTTTGATTTTTAATTTTCTGCAAATAATAATCTATGTGCAGCTTGTTCTTATGCCATAGATCACAACAAGTCAAATAGCTTAATCTTGACTTGACTGTTTTTAAATTTTTGTTGTAGAATTTAAGAATGAAAGTCTGTTGGATAGTTTAATCCCAACAGACAGTAGATTAGGTAGAGAAATATCTGAGCTCAAATGTTTAATCTGAGTCCAGGGAGAAATAAGGAGTAGAAGTAGATTAGTTTTTATGCTTTCAAAAGAATAAAATGTTGTGAAAAGAGTTTGCCAATCCAAGTGCACTCTGATGAAGAAAAAATGCTAGATCAGTAGGATTGGGTAGGTAAAAAGTTTGCATTTACGAAGGACCATTGTTTTCATGGCTGCTAAATATGTTTTCAAACAAGATCATCCAGCAAAAGAAGGGCAGCCCAATGGATCAGGCACAGATCAGCCTCCCAGAGAATGCAAGTCTGAAGTTCTTGATGCCTTCAAGAAGGCACCATCCCCAAGTGGAGCCACTGTTAACCACCTATAATATTTTGTTATACCAAAAGGTGGCTAAGACCTTTTTGAGCCTCCAAGGAACAAATTTTATCACTAAAAATTGTTGGCTCTTGAAGACTCCTTGAAGGCCTCATGCCTCTGTCCGAAATCTTCATTTACTATTTCCATTTCATGCTTTGAAATTCTGCTAATGTCATAAGAAAATACTGCTGAAGAACCATCATTTTCGCCCTTCTCCCACTCAAAACTAACCTTCATCTGCTCCCCTTTTCCTCCATAAAATCCCCTTTGTTTTCATGATTTCTTCTCTTTATCTCATGAAAAAACACTTTTACAAAGTTAAAAGACTCACTCTTTAGCTTTGCCATAACCCCCATTTCCATTAAAAAACCATGAAAAATGCATAAAAAACCAAGCACTAACTCTAGGAGCGCTCATCGCAAATCTCTGAAATGCGATCCAGCACAGATCGCAAACCGCAAATTTCAGTTTTCATTTAAAATGCCCATTGCGTTTTCCATTTTTGCGATTTGCGATCAGTCTCCGTCACATAATCCGCCATCGCGTTTTCCACTTTTGCGATTTTGCGCCATCGCAAATATTTGCACTGCGATCCATCGCAGTTTCCGCACATCGCAATATCGCATAACCGCAATATCGCATTTTCTCTCCATCACATAATCCGCCATCGCGTTTTCCATTTTTGCGATTTGCAATCAGTCCCGTCGGACCCACCATATGATACCCCTGCCTTTCATACAAAAACGCTTTTTTCCTTTGTAAAGTCGAAAATGATATATTTTTTGGTTTACAAAGGTTTTGCCCATTACATCCCGCCGTTGCATTTCCGCCGTCAATCTGCACCCCCGCTCCATGATCCAACGGTTACGCTCCTTCCCCGCCTCCTAAGCAGTTTAAACCTAAAACGCAGGATTTCTTAATCATTTTTGTGTTTTGCAGGTGTTTTAATGGTTTTCCATTTGTATAATGAAATAGAGCAGAGGGCCGGGAAAGACGTTTCCTGCGCCTCTGAGCTGTTAAAGAGAACCATCTGCGGGGTTTCGCTCCATTGTTTTCTCAATGCTTCATGGGCATTGATGCCTTTAAAAGCCCAGTGCGGCCCTGCACATCGACAAGACGCTATTTTATTCAAAAGAACAGTTAAAGAGTATCAGTTTTGAAGACAAAACGCAGCAGATGAAGATTGAAGACAGTTTTTACGGGGATTACGGCTAAGACAATTATCAAAAGCCTAATCCCCGATTTAAAAACATGATTTAAAGAAAACCTAAAGTGTTTATCAGACAGAAAGGACCTCCACTTCCATACTTGAGGCGCATTGATTCCTCAGCTACCATAAAAGCCACCTGTTGCCTCAAAGCGTTCGAACAGAAGCTGAACTTATTGCAGAGACAGATATTTCACCTCCAGCACAGCCAGGGAGTTATTTCTTCCAGGAAATAAATGCAGAAATATCTGCAGAGTTACTCCAAACATTACACAAAGCCTCAAAGTCAAATAAAGCTCCCACCGAGCTTAATTCGTAAATGTAAAATAGTTAATATAGAGAACCACTTGTAAACTTCTTCATCGAGCCCCTCAAAAGTCCAAGAAGTCTTGAATCTGTATTAATTTCTTCGAGAGATCTTTTGTTAGATTTCACCTCCTCATTCTTCTATAAATACCTCAAAGAGAAAATGAGAGGTTGTTGGTTGTTGGTTGTTGGTTGCCGTTTGACTGTCAAGTTGTAACTTTGAAACTCTCTGGAATAAATATACAAGTCTGTTGAAGTTGAAAAGCAAATTGAAGTCTCGGATGTCTTGATAATGTTGTTGCATATCTGTTCCTGAGAAGGCTCTATCATTGGATCCATGAGCTTGGCTGTTGGTGAAGTATTCTGAATTTGTTCTATGTTTTTCCCCTGTTTTCATTATGTTTCATAAATTCTTACTACAGTAGGTTGAAATTTTTAGACTAAGAAATGACTCCTGGAAGCACCTTAGATCTTTTCATCCTTCACTGTTTTATATATTCTTCTGCTGAAGTATTTTAGAGGCTTTAAACTTTCTCTTTAATCTTTATGCTTGTTTATTTCTATAATAGCTCAAATAGTTGGTTTCAACATGATTTATGGTTTTCCCTACTTGTCTGCCATCACTTGAAAGTTGTTATTGAAGTCTCCCTTCGAAGTACCATTGTCTTAAGTTAATCGAAGAGGTCGCTTTTGATCTTACCCTTTGCCCCCGGCTGAATGGGGTTAATTTGAAGGCCTTTAGTTGCACCTGTTAATGTTATTTAGGTGTTCTCTCTTCTATGAATGCAGCCTAATAAGGAATATTTTATATGTAAGTCCTTTAAAATAAAATCTTTTGAGGAAATAGGGAGTTCCCCAAATCTTAGATTTCATTTTAAAAGTTGTCTTGAAGTCATTATTTGCTTAAAGAATGTTTGTGGAATTTATGGTTAGCCCTGTCTATCAAAAATCTCTTTATTGTTAAGTTATGTTTTCAAGTTCCCTTTGTTGAGAATTAAGCTTCTCTTTCCATAACATTAATTTCCACCTCATTCCAAAACAAAGGATCCTGTGGCCAAGTTTGATTTACCCTTTTATATCCCATATCCCTTGAAGAGTTTGTCATGACCTTATTTTGACTGCATTGCCCAATGAACCAGATATTTCCTCTTTCTGTCTATCTTTCCTAGACCTTTCATATTCTGCTGTATCAACTCAACCAAACCAAACAAACATCTACACTTAATAACTAGTCTAAAATCCATAATCAAAGCAAACAAGATAAATCTTTGCAAACAAATATTTTAGAGATCCCTCTCTGAGAACAGGAGGACTAGATCCTAGAACTCTAAAGATTGGTTCTGATGTTGCCTTGTCTTTTGATTTTCCAAACTGTCAAAACACGGGATACCACCGTGTCAAAAAATAGAGGTCCATCTATTTTTACCAACATGACTAATACTCCAAGAATAACATACTGCAACCCCTCGACCATGCTCCATATGTCTAAAAATAGACATAGTCTAAAAATAGACTTTGCGCCAGAATTTGCCTGCGGGCCCACTTAGTGAAGGCGAATTCATTTCACTAAGCTCCATCATCTTGCTGCATTTTCAACAAGATGCACCCCATAACCCATCTTACAAAATAAAACTGGAAGCCTAGATGAGTTAGCAGGAGTCTCAAATACATCCAGCTTATTCTATCATAAGCCTTTAAGAGATTAATTTTGACAATAACTCCTTTTTTCCTGCTAGATTTTAGACTATGAAGGGTTTCTTGAGTTACCCCCACCGCTTCATGGATTTGCCTTCCATCCAAGAAGCCAAATTGTTCCACCGAGATATGTTTGGAAAGGAAAGGTTTCAATATGGAGGCAATCACTTCGGCTATGATCTTGTAGATACAGGTGCAGAGGGAGATGGGGCGAAACTCAGTAAAAGAATAAGGATGGTCAGATTTGGGGATGAGGGCCAGAAAGGTTGAATTGAAGGTTGAAAAATGGTTCCAGTACTACGAGACTCCTCAACCACTGTTGTCAATTCCTCCCATAGAAAATCAAAAAAGTGTTGAAATAATTCGACTGTCCAAACATCATGCCCCGAGCTTTTGTCCTTTTGCATGACCTTTAGAATGTCTTCCACCTCCTCCTTCGTAACAGGTTCCATAATGTTTTCATTGCCTTCCTCATAAATATAACTAGGGAAAAATTGAGCCATCCTGATAACTTCAACTATGGAAACCTCCTCCGGAGCTCTGAAGAGTGCTTTAAAATGACTCACCCCAAGATCAACAATATCTTCGAAATATTTTTCCTTCTCTCCATTGTCCTTCTGCATTTCCCATATTGTGCTAATATTTTTCCTGCCCTTAGCATAGTTCTGAAAAAACTTAGAGTTTTCATCACCTGCATGAAGCCAGATGGCTCTACTTTTAAGGTGCCAACTTTCCTATCTTATCTGAAGGATGTTTTTCCTAGCAGATTCCAGCTCCCTAATTCTGTTCCTAGACTCAAGAGAGGAGTATCTAGCTCCTTCTGGGTTTTCAAGAAAATCCAAATCTTCATTTACTCTCCTTAGTTCCTCTTCCTCCTTCTGCTTCTTTGAGTTTGCCCATTCCTTTGTAGATTTCTTCATTCTCTTCAGATTTTCCATGAAGTGCTGACTCCTACTATGAGATTCTCTTAAGGTTTCCTTCCTCCAAGTGGCTTGGAAGAGGGTGTTGAAGGATTCTTCTTTTAGCCAGGAGGAGTTAAATTTAAACGGAGTTCCTGGATTTTTCAAGGCTCCTTTGATTTCCAAAAAAATTGGAAGGTGGTCTAACAACCCTCCTTCCCCAACCCAATGCCTAAAGACTGAGACTCTTTCCACCAGGTCTTCGCCCAGGAGAAAACGATCCAAATTTTTTGCCACCCAGGCATCTCCAATTCTTCTATTCCTCCAGGTTGATTTAGGTTTAATAAGGGTTGCATCCACCAGCCAAGAGGTTTCCAGCTTGTTTATAAAATACTCAGTAAGATGATCTGCTCTTGCCGAAGGTCCCCACAACTCCGAAGGTCCTAGAGATAAATTTAAGCCCCCACCTATAATGAGGTTTGAGTGACGTAGGCAAGATTTGATAAAAAAGTGGTCCCAGAACTTCTATCTTTCTATCTTTGAGTATAGTTACAATGCCAAGGTGTTCTCAAAACCCCAGGAGGACAACTCTTTTAATTTTCTAGCTTTGTATCCCGTTGTCAAACCCCCAGATCTACCATTAGCATCTAAAGCTTGGAACACCCAACCTGGAAACATCCTTGAGAGGATTCCTTTAACTTCTTCTCCCTGTCCTAGGGTTTATTGAATCAATAAAACGTTCGGGTTATGAGTGTTCACCAGCGCTCTAAGTGCTAGTTTTTTAGGCTGACTAGCTAAACCCCTACAATTGTAGGATAAAAAGATCATTGCAACCCTGGATTGGGTGACAACGGTGCTCTAAGCACCCCAGACAAAGACCTTTGTTTCCCATTTTCTATATCAATCTTGGCTTTCATTTGTGCCTTGGGTAGCTCTGATTTCCTACCCCTCGACTTTCTTGGACCAATTGGGAGGGGATGATAAGCTATACCTCCTACAACAATCCCTTTCCAGGTTCTATTAGCGAGCTATCTGAGATTGTAGGGGGGGCTCAGGAGGACCGGATTGTGGAAGGACAGGGCCATGCTCTCCCTCAGAGGGTAAGGGTGAGGACACAAGGAGGGACAGGATGAACATTATAATGCTATCAACAGATGTTTGAAGAACATGCATATTATGAGTTTCAAGATGGATCAGCCTGGAAGGACCAGGCTCAGAAAAATCCAAAACAGATGAACAAAAGGAAGTACATAAGGAAGAGGGAGGAATGAAAGGCATACCCATCTGAGTCACACCAACTACCCCTGGATCAGATTGGGGTACCTGGGAGGATTCCAGAGCAGGGTCCATTTCAGAGATATTGAGCAAGGAAATATTGTGGCTTGGAGAAAGAAATCCCTCCTTATCAGTTCCCAATCCTATAGCTTCTCCTAACGAGTCCTCCTCCTATTCCTTCTTTTCTTTTGTTCTAATAGAAGCAGCATTCTCCTTAACGAATTTTTTCTGCCTTCTTCTATGCCGGTGACCAAGAGGGAAATCCTTGGCCAAGTGACCATATTTATGGCACCTGTGCCAGCGAAAGGGGAGGTGTTTGTAATCCAAAGTCTGCAGATACTCCAAATCTCTATACTTCAAAGTCATTGCATCAGCCAGCCCTTCCCCAGGGTTTAGGTTTACCAGTATTCTTGCCACGCTTAGGTCTCTGGTTTGAACAAAAGATTTGTCGATGTCTAGAAACTTGCCAAGTGTATTCCCAATAGAGTGGAAAGTGAAATCTGTCCAGAAAGGCATTGAGAGCCCCGACAACTTTACCCACACAGGGGATTCTGCCATTTTTTCCTTCTGTGCATTGAACAAAGGAGTCCATCTCCTAAACAAAATCGGTCTCTTCCCAAAACACCAATTTCTTTCTAGAACCTAGTCCAGGTGGTCTTTATGCTTGAATTTGATGCTAAACCAACCCCTGTCCAGAATTTTGATTTTAGTAGGGCTCCCAAGGGCTTCTTTCCATTCTGACAAGGTCCAATCCATGATGTAATCCACCGAGTACTTCCTACCCCGGACTCTGCCAACAAGTATGGTCTGAGTGGCCTCCATGACTTCGCCTATGCATATGTCCACTCCAAGTACATAGCTAGGACATTCCTCTTTTCTTCTGATTGCCTTGCTCCTTTTTCTTTTTACTCCCACAACCTCCTTTCTCCTTTCTTCCTCGCCTTCCACCTGTATATCGGGTGCATCTATGACTTCTACCATAGGTGACCCAAGTCACCCTTCTTCAGTTTCTCTTGAGACCCCCCTTCTCAAGCCCTTTCCAGAGGCCTATCCTATTTCTAGCCCCGAATCCAATCCCACACCAAAACCCTTTGCTCTGTCCAACTATATTTTTAGTTCCCCTGCTACAGCTTCATTTGATGAAACCCTAGATTGGCTGAAATTTAGATTCTCAGCTCAAACCAGGCCAGGAAATCCTTCTCCCTGAGCAGGGATCGAGCAGGTTGCTTGATTTTCTTGTGAGAGAGGGACATTTGTAAGATTCAGCCCCTGGTTTATAGGGGGTTTATGAAACCGGGAGAAATCTCCCTTAACTCTTCCATCAGAGGGATCGAGGCCTTGTTGCCTTTCTTCCCCAAGGGCTTTTAAACCCGCCAAGCCCTGCAGACTGTAGCTAACTATGATATCTTCTAAGCCTCATGTAAAAGGTGGAAAGTATGGATTACCTAGCCCCGACGGAAGGAATGTGGGTTGTAAATGGCGCTGCTGTGAACCCCCGCCATAACCGCCCCGAGAGTTTTGTGCCTGAGATTATTCTTTGGAGACCCCAAACTTCCACCTCCTACTCAAGGTACTCTATAGAGTCTCTTCTAGCAATGATGCACCATACAAAAACCCACGAGCGCCACCCACCTCACTCAAACTCAGCGGGTTCTCTACAACTTTCAGGAAGAAATGGTCTAAATTTTTCTCAGAGACCTCGTGACCCCAGCATGTAAGCAAGTCTTCAGGCGCAGGTTCTACGTCCATGTACTCAATATCGAACCCCATTGATGTCACCGCTTTGTCTCCTTAAACCAACACCACGGAGGCGAAACGTCCGCAACAGTTCTAAAACCCTAACCATCGAACATCATCTTGCAAAAATGAACGAAGGATTACCGCTAACCTCCATCGTGACTGCAGTTAGGTTGGAATGGTCTTACACCCGCGTTCTATGCATCCCGTGGCCAAACGAAGGAGCCCCAGGTGTATGCAGAGGCCTGACAGAGCTGTACGCCTGTCACATCGCCAGCCTGCACGCATGATGACACAATGTGCAAGGTCGAACCTGCAAATCCTTAGAGTTTTCGCCATCCTCCTGCCTCCATCTAGCTCAAACCTTCCTATTCAACCACTCATAACTGCATAAAGAGAATGTGTGTTACTATGTGGTTCAAGATTATTCATTTTTAGGATTTAGCATTTAGATTCTTGCAATTTGAAATGATCATCAAGATATTGTAGGTTTTTCATTAATCCTCTTCTTGGAATGTAGATATAAAGGAGATTTATTGTTAAAAAGGAAGGGAAGACGAAAAGGAAACTCTACGAAGACCAAAAATATAACAAAAGAAAATAATAATGGAAAAGTTAGGTGTCAAGTTCTACATTTGGCTTAATTTTTTAGATTGTGGAGGGAGAAGACCAAAGATCAAAGCATTGGATTTTCAACCTTCTATGAACATTTAAGACTTAGATACAATGTATAAATTTTCTATTTCTTTAAAACATGGATAAGTGTTTAGGTATGCAATTCATATTTTATAGGCAAGGGATTGATAGTAATGTGTCAAGTAAGAGAATTACCTCTATGTTTCCCATTAGAGGAGCAAAGTCATCAACAATGTGTGTGAAGGTGGAGATACCAACTATATCCTTTAGCACCCCATTTATAGCGATGGAGAAAGAAATGGTATTTTCTTACTTTTATTAATAGTCGGTAGTGCCTACACATTATCTTAGAAACCCATGCACCATTTTAATCCTTTTGCATTCTTTCATGGGTTTTACCAAGATGTACCTATTTTTGTTTTTTCCTTCATTTTCTTAAGAAAATATTGTTTTGATAGCCTACAACTTGGAAATTCAAGCTAAAGCAATGAAATAAGTAAATTATAAAGTGTTTACATGTATTCTACTATTTGAGAGATATAATGGTTGTTCAACCCATAAAATCATTTATCATTTTATTCCTAAATGTACCTTTATTGAAATGAAAAATAAAAATAAAGTTTGATGTACTGTAAATGAAAATGATTTTTTAAGCAAATTTCTAAGTAAATGATTCTATATATGCCACATTTGAAGACCAATTTCAATTTCATATAGCTCTATTTTTAATTTGGAAGTAGGCACTAGAATGGAACGTACATCTAGGTCCCATCCCAATTTACTCGACTACCTTCTTCTCCTTATTACTCTCACAAATTTGGATCTCCAAAGGGATCCATCCCCCCTCCATGCCCCCTACCATGTTCATTGCAAGTTGTTTATGGGTCGAAGAATGTATCAATGAGAGAAAAGTGACCTTGATTCGATCAATATATTATTTTTCATCTATATCGATGTTGTGATAGTGGAAAATTTGGAGGAATTAGCATGCAAGGTCATTTTTACCAACAATTGCAGTTTAGAAATTTTGGGTGAAATTTTTCAGGACCTAATTTCAAGCCATAAATCACCATGTTTTGTCGTATTTTCCTTACTATGCGCCTATATTATATAATATAAATATTGATACCTTTCCAATGATGCAAGAATTTCCTCAATTGGAGCTCATATGAGAAAGTTATGCCTCCCAACAGTTGATTAGTATCGAAATTGATCACCATAATTAGAGAGGATGCCATGTTAACCCCATTACTCATGGAAAAGAGGCTAGACATGTGGGAAATATGAGGAATACATTCCTGGATTTTCGGCCTATTTCTTTTAGCAACGTCACATATAAGATGGATATCTAAAATTATTGCTTCGTGTAAAAAGGATAAATTCTCTTGTTCTATCTCTTATGAACAATTCAACTTCCTAAAGAATAGGCAGATATAGGATGTCTTGGCCATTACACAAGAGAGAATACATTCTATCAAGGCTAGTAGGAAGGAGGAATGAATATTAAAGTTGGATTTACACAAAGATTATGATTGTGAATATTAGACATATCACAGAATGATCCTTCTTAAAATTGGCCTCTCGGTTGGGGTTGTGGAATGAATTATGGAATGTGTAACTTTGGTTGATTAAATTGTGTTGATAAATGGTGTGCCATCTCCATTTTTCAAAGCTTCTGGAGGGTTTCGACAAGGATGCTCCCTATCCCCTTTATTATTCATTCTGGTTATTAATGGATTGAGCAGATGAATATTGGAGGCCAAGCATAGGGGTATATTTCCTGTTATAATGGCCACAAGGAAGACCTATGTTTCCCATATCATATTTTTTATGAGGTGCTTATATTTAGAAAGGTCTCTTCATCCCAATATTCACACCTACTTCTGATCATTAATAATTTTGGCGATTCTTCGGGGTTGTACATGAATAAGAAGAAGTCTATGCTCATCCAAAACTCAGAGGACCATGCACAAATATATGAGATTGCATCATATTTTTGTGTTGATGTTTGTTATAGAAGTCAGGTCTCGCGGACAAGACCCAGGTTCGAGAGTTGTGGCCAACAAAGGTTGGCGAGAAATCAGGTCTCGCGGACAAGACCCAGGTTCAAGAGTTGTGGCCAACAAAGGGGTCCGGTGTAGTCTAGGAACACGCCGGCATTTTCACCCTGCTCAGGAGAGCAGTGCGTCTCACCCGAGTCGTGCCACAACCACATGCAAAAGGGGATGAGATCAATGGCAAGGAACGAATCCGCAACTAAAGAAAGATGGTGCATCCATTCAGGTACAAAGTTATATGCGCAAGATCACTTAACAAGCATTCAGACCTTCATAAATAAAATTTTAAACCAGCATATACGCATTACATGCACATGAACATATTATTGAGACAGAAAACCTTCCATTATATTAATCTCTTGGCCCAATGCATGATTACATGGCAATCTTCCAGTTAGCTCACAAAGCTGATACAGATGAATCTCAGAACAGGAAGGTAGGATAGAGAAGATAAGAAACCATATGAAGCACATGCATAAATCCTCCGCAGCTGCTCTGTGCGTCCTTCCTCGTCTCTGGCCTCGCGACCTCTTCAGTATGCATTCAACTCTCCGTAATGCAACCACCTTTTCAGCCGGGTGACTGTTATTTATTCACCTGCCTTCGCGACTATCGGCTCCTCTGCGTCTTCGCTTTAGCTCCTCTCAGCTTCTCTTCTGATGTCTGCGTGTTCCTCTTTCTGTTTTCTGTTGTGTTTCCTTCATCTGCACTTATCTCCGTTCTATCTCCAGCTATCGAGTGCTTCCGCGCCACCTTGGTAGCTCCGCAACTCCCGGTAGTTGCGGCGCGGTCGCGGTTGCCATGTGTATTTGTTCCGCAACTTAAAAAGGCAAAACTCAAAATGTCTTGGTCAAGATTTCAAAACTAAACAAAACAAGGGCCCCAACAGGCCCCGACCACAATTCCTTGACTCGTCCACGAGTCAATCACAAATAACAGTTTCTATTTCCATTGCCCCGCTGGCACCCGTACTCTGCTCTGTTGTGCCTTCACCCTGCGCCCTTTCCTGTTGTGCTCCGCCACTTGGTTGTTCAAACAAGGGCCCCAAATCCGAGACCCGGCGGAGCGCTGCGTCTCTAAGCTCTGTGAAGGCCGCCACTGCTTGCTGCCATTCCTGCAGAAGCAGGTCGGCTGCTTCAGAGATTCGGTTGGCGGCGGCTTCGTCTATGGGCGTCGGGCAGCCCCGAATAGTGTGGCGAGCTGGGCGTCGGCCTTGGCATCCAGCTGGTGCATAGCATCAGCATGGGTGCGAAGGGGCGGACGAATCTCCCGGATGATGTGCTTGGCCGCTGCCGATTCGGCCTCCGTCTGTTGCATGTGGAGTTCCAGCTCGTCCGACTGGGCGTAGAGCTGATTTAACCTTGCTGGGTCCGTAGTTGCCTGAATGTCCCAGGCAATCTGTTGCAGCTGGGCAGCGATAGGCTGCATCTTGACAGTTAACGCGAGTGAGCACTCCTGTAAACTTCGCAGAAGGGCAGAAGCTGCGGCTGCAGTAGAATGGAGATCTGCTTGCATACTGACTGCCTGCGTCTGTTTGGCAGTCACCTGTCCTGAATGGTCACTGGGTGGATCTGGAAGGGTAGGCAGTGCGGCTAACGCCGCTTGGAGTTCCTGGTTCTCCCTGCAAACAGTAGTGAAAACTTCCCTGAGGTGGTGAGCCTGTAGAGCTATACTGTCCTCCTCTATACGAGCAGGGAGTGGGGCATAGTGAGCCCTTGCAGCTGGCCATACGCTGGAGAGCGCCTGAATAACAATGTTGGCCTGCTCCTGGAGGTTGGTCTTCTCCCGCAGCAACTGATTGCGCTGTTCAGTAAGCGCCGTGATCTGATTCCGCTGCTCGGTGCACCGCCGTTGTAGCTCTGTGTGAATCTGCTCGGCCTTGAGGGCCGCCCACTGAATGAGCAGGTACAGTTGTGCTGGACTCCATTGTTCTGTATTGTTCGTGCTGGGTGTGCCCTGCTCCAGCACCCTCTCCTGCAACGGTTGGTGGCTGGCCGCTGGTCGGCTGGAAGTTTCTAGAGGATGGACCAGCATCTGCTGCTGCACTGAAGTGGCCATCTCGGACTCCGGCCGGTCCTGCTGCGTGGTCTGCTCTGGGGGAGGGGCAGCCGAATCAGCCCCCCCATTCGTGATCCTGGTAGATATAGTAGCCTGAAGGTCCTGGGCCGTGGCCACGGGGTCAACCGGTGCTACCACAGCTGCAGTACTGGAGGTGACTTCCACCCCATGGTCACCTCCGAAAAGGTCCCGGATCAACGAATCTGACAGAGTGGCTGATGAGTTGGATGGATTGGGGGAGGTGGTAGGTGGTCGGCCGGTGGGAGCAGTGGACGGAGTGAAGGAAGTGGGAGGGAGGCGGAGGTTGAGGAACTCTGCCGGATCGATCAGAGGTTCCTCCGGAATCAAAGTTGTTGTGGGCGGAGTGACTGGTGGATCATCGACAGTCAAATCCACCACTGGATCTATAGCAGTAATGCGGGCCCTCTTGGATGGAGGTGGGTCGGCGGAATCGGGTTCGGGCCCCGGTTCACCCATTGGTGTGATGAGGGGGGTGGCAGAAGTGAAAAGGTTAGTGGGAATGGGGGAAATGAGGGGGGCGGTGTTGGAGGGACCACGAGACCGATTAATATGAAATTCAGCAAAAGAAGGAAATATAGGGGCACCACTTGAAGCGACCTGGGTGGCCACGTTGAGTCGTCGTACCTGGTCTTTGAGGTGCTCGATGATCGGGACCAGCGCTGGAGGCAGATCCGGGGCGGTCTCAGCTGCTTCTTGTGGAGGGTCCGCCGCAACCTGTGAGGACCCCGCTGCGCCGGTCGCGGTAGGCCGTTGTGCCGGCAGCATCCCCTCAAAGTTATAGCGGGTGATCCCGTCTTGAACGTGCTTGATGACCCCTGGCCACGCAAAAACCTCTCGGTGGAAGGTGTCGTCATTCAGCTGGAACCGGAGGGGCGCCATGTGAAATGTAGCGGCCGGCACGCAAGTTGGCCGGATGAAGGTGTGCCTGTGGCTGACCCCAAACCACACCTGCTCACTGTACTCATCCAGCAAGGGCCTGGGCACCCGCTGCTGGTTGGCCACAACATCGGTCATCATTCCATACCACGCCCAGAACGTTGCCACGTTCACCTGTTTGGTGCTGGGATCCATGGACACCTGCCAGGGGGTGTACTTCATCGCAAGCGGCTGGCTTATGGTCGTCTCCGCCGGCTCTCGGATGGGAGGAAGGTGCCATTTCCACATGGCAAAGGCTAAGATCAAGTAGCCGTAAATGAAATTGGTGGTACGCCTGTAATTTTCTTCGCAAGCCGCGAAGAGTTCCTTCAACACGAAGGAGCACCAGTTCAACTTGGCGCCCCGGGTGCAGTGCTCTGCAATGGAAATTGTGTCCAGGGTGCATTCTCCCTTCGTATAGTGGCGCATCATCTTGCTAGCGATCAGGTAGCAAGTGAACCGGATTTCTGGTTTGTTGATCAGGTCAATTTTGGCACCTTTGCCACCCCGGCGAGTGCCATACTTGGTGTACAGGTCGGCGTCACCCGACTTCCGGGCGTGCTTAGAGGATGTCTGGCCAGCAGCGGAGACATCTGACCCGTTTTGGGACAGCCCTGTAAGCCGATGAATGTCTTCGGCATGAATTGGGATTTCTTCGTTGAGCCACAGGGACCCGTTTTGTACCCGACTGAGGAGGAACCGGGTGCATTGCAGAGCCGGTCCCGTAGTGCCGAAAACGGGAAGAGACCTCAAATGCATCAAGGTCGACTGCTGCAGGCCCCTGAATTCTTCTCGCATCCAACTGTGGGAGCTGCTGCCTGGCGTGTAATGGTGTTCCATGTAGGTCTGCCAATGGAGGTGAGGAAACTCAGCCGGGTCGGACAAGTTAGCGTCCATGCATGCTGCTTTGTCATACTTGCCGACCAGCGACTCGACCCGGTGAATTCTGCTGTCTAACGCTGGTTCAGGGACAGATACGATAGCCCTCGGCATCTTGGCGCGACGCTGGTAAACTTGGAGTGTTCTTCTGGAGTTCTCTGCTGGATACGGTGCGCTTCGATGCTGCAAATGCTTTGGAGACGCTGCAACTTCCAAATTGAACTGGTCCATCATTCTCGTGCTGTTGATCTCCATGCAAATTATGGCATCCGCTGGCACGCGCGGAGTTGATGAGACTCCATAACGGCAATTAATTCTTGCTATCCTTTGAGGCTGCGATCAATCGCGTGCTGGTATGTAATCTGACAGTTGCTGACGGCGTCATGGGAATATGGGCGGACTCGACAGCTGAGGGAACTGCGGGTGATGACAAATGATTACGGTACGATTACTGTCTATTATGGTAATTTATGAACAAATCTGAGCGATCCTACGGACTGACAAAAGGACTGACGGAAATGACCTGGACTGACACTGGCACAAGGCTGGATCCTACGTGAACGACACGTTGGACTGGCGCGGTGACATGCTGGACTGGCGCTGTGACACGCTGGACTGGCCAGCCCCGACCACAGTCGATTGCGGTAAGGATCCCGCAACTGACTGTTTATTTGACTGGTTACATATGAACGGAGAAGACTACCTACGCTCATCCCGGTTGCGGGAGAGTTATTCACCTACGCTATTCTACGGGTTCTCTCGGTTGCGAGAGTTATTGATGAAAAGTGAGAAGGTACCTACTCCTGGTAGGGTTTCAGGCATGCGCCATTCACCCACCCAGGAAGAACGGTACCGTCCAGCTGTGCCAACCGAACGGCTCCTGAGTCGCGGATTTCGATGACCAAGTAGGGTCCCAACCAGTGCATCTGGAGCTTGCCTGGAAACTTCTGGAACCGGCTATCATATAAGAGAACTTTGCCGCCAACTTGGAAAGCTTTAGTTTTGATGTGGCGGTCGTGCCATGCTTTCTGCCTGGCCTTCTGAACCTTCTGGTGGAATTCTGCGAGGAATCGAACCTCATCCAGCTCCTGTAGCTCCTGGAGGCGTTCCCTCAGTGACGCCTCTTCTGAGAAGTGAAGGGACGTTGCGATCAAAAGGCTGGGTACGGTGAGCTCGGCGGGAATCATACACCAACTGGAATGGCGTCTAGTTGGTCAAACGTTTTACCGTGGTCCGGTAAGCCCATAATGCCGCTGGTAGCCGCTCGTCCCAGTCGTCCCGCTGAGCATTGCAAATTTTAGTCAAGCCCTTTTCAAGAATCTTATTGAAGGCTTCCACCGTACCATTGGCCTGCGGGTGGTATGGGTTGCTTTTATGATGCTGAATCATAAATGTGTCTAGTAGTGACTTGACCGTGGCATTAATGAAATGTGTACCCTGATCGCTGGTTAAGCTCCGTGGGCAGCCAAAGCGGCTGATGATGTGTTCAAAAATGAACCAGGCAGCGGTCTCTGTCGAGAAGTCGCGTACCGCTGCCGCCTCAGCCCACCGTGTGAGGTAATCAGTTGCGGTAATGATGTACCGGGCTTTGGAATGGCGAGCGATTGGTGCGATGGGGCCTACGAAATCAACAGCCCACTTTTCAAACGGCTGCAACACATGCACTGGGTGTAGCGGAAGCTCCTCCCTGTGTGAAGGCCTTCCCGTCCTCTGGAAAACATCGCAACGCTTCACATAGGCCTTACAGTCTGCATGTACCGTCGGCCACCACAGGCCAGCTTGAAGCACTTTCCTTGCGGTAGGTTTCGCACCTACATGCCCCCCCGCAACACCACTGTGACACTCCCACATCACTGCTTCCCGTTCATGGTCAAGAACACACCTGCGCAACACCTCATCAAGCCCCAATTTGTACAGCTGCCCCGCGATCAATTGGTAGTCGGCCGCCCGGACAACCAGGTGGCGTTTCTGAAGCGGGGTGTAATCCTCAGGGCACTGTCCCGTGGTCAGATACGTGGCAATGTCAGCCAGGTAATCTGGTACTGCTTCAAACGCGGAAGAGGTCAGCATCCGGAAGCTGATCGTCCAACGGGCCTTCATTCTCTCCCGTCTCCAACCTGGATAAGTGATCGGGACCAACATTCAACCTGCCAGGCTTGACAATCACCTCAAACGTGAACTCCTGAAAAAGTAGAATCCATCGACAGATTCTTCCTTCCAACACAGGCTTATTCACCAGGTATTTTAATGCAGAATGGTCCGTGAAGAATGTAAATTTGCCGCCCAGAAGATAGTGGCGGAACTTCTGGAGAGAGTACACCATCGCCAACGCCTCCCGCTTGGTCGTGGTGTAATTCTTCTCCGCATTCGATAACCGTCGGCTGGCGAAGTATACGGGGTGGTCAACTGTCGTTTCCCCGGGTTGCGTCAACACAGCTCCAAGTGCAATTCCGGACGCATCAATATGCACATGGAACTGCTTATCCCAGTCAGGATGAACAAGTATGCGTGCCATCGCCAACTTCTCTTTCAATGTGTCGAGTGCCTTTCTGCACTCCGCCATCCACTCAAACGCTTCTGACTTCCGCAACAGTTTTTCCAGAGGGGCCGTAATTTTGGCGTAGTTGCGGATAAACCGCCTGTAGTATCATGTGTGCCCGAGCAGTGCCCGCAACTGCTTCACAGTCTTGGGGGCCTCCATGTGGACGATGACCGTGACCTTGGCCGGATCAACGCAGACCCCCTGCTTGCACACCACGTGACCCAAGAGTGTGCCGAATGGTACTGCAAAAATACATTTCTTCAAGTTCAAGGAAATCTGCAGCTGGCGACACCGGTCGAACATAACACGCAACAGAGAGGCGTGTTTCTTCAGCAGGCTGTAGACAGTCCAGTCGTCCATGTAGACTTCCAGGAACTTGTGAATGTACTCCCGGAAAGCAGCAATGACAATCCAGGAAAACACATCCGGTGCGTTCTTCAGACCAAACGGCATAACGTGGTATGCGAATGATCCCCACTCAGTGGTGAATGTCGTCTTTGCTTTGTCTTCCTCGGCAATGCGCACCTGATGGTAGCCCGAAAACCCATCAGTGAAGGAATAAGCTTCGTTTCCCGCGACATGATCTAGAACTTCATCGCTGAAGGGAGTGGGAAACGGGTCGTGGATACAAGCATTATTCAAGCTCCGGTAGTCTACACAGACCCGGATCTCCGTTTTGTCCTTCTTGTTCTGGATGACAATCGGACTCACCCATTCCACTTCTTCTACTGGAAATATGAGACCTGCAGCCAGCATTTTGTCAATCTCCATCTTGACCTTCTCTTTGATACGTGGATTCAACCGGTAGGGTCGGTGCTTCACCGGCCTGGCCCCCGGTTTCAGTGTGATGCGCATCTCACCCAGATCCCCCTTGATCCCCTTCAGGTCTGCAACCGATGATGGGAACAAATCTTCATATTCTCGGAGGAGGCTGAAAATTTCTTTAGTCGTCTCCTCGTCCCAGTAATCCCCCACCGTTGCGAGCTTGGGTTTCTCGTCCATTCCAATGTTCAGCTTCTTTGTCTTTAGGGGCTGCAAATGGACTCCTTCTGTCGGCGGCTCGTCACGGATGCTCCGCTCACCCTCCTTTTCGTCAAAATAGAGATGCCTAAGGTCCTCCAAGCTATCATCCTCCGGATCGCCGTCAATCCGTTGGAAAACCAATTCGCGCCTGACCTCAGGGCGTGACGCCACCGGGCCCTCATCGGGCTCAGGATGGCGGAAAAATAGAACCTCCTTGACGGCTTGTAGGGCCTGAGATTCCTGCACCGTCTCCCCTTCAAGCGAGAAGCTCCGGACGAACTTTTCCGCGATTTCCTGCCAGGAGCGGGTTCCCCGTTTCCGCTCTTCCTCCAGGTACCAGGCTTGGGGAATTGTACCCAGGGAGTGGACAAACCTCTGGACCCACAACTCCTCAGGCTACCGGGCGCTACGCCACTGTTCTTCGCACGCCCACAAATGCTGTCGTGGGTCGGAAGCTCCATGATGTTTAAGCGTAATGCAGGGCCCTTCATCCTCTTTGAAGCATGCCCACAGAGCATCCGCCACACGCTCCCATCGCAACAGAGTGTTGCGGTGATTGTCCCACCATCGTCCCGACGTTGACTGCAAGGCCACATCCAAAAGTGGTATCCTGTTTTCATCTGGGACCCGGTCTTCCACCTTAGAAATAAAATTATTCACTGCTTGCATGTTTGATAATGTGGGGTATCCGTGGATCTCAGTCCCTACCCACCGGACCTGAGCGATGGAGGCACATCTCCGCGTGGTGGTCTCATACCCCCCTTGCTGCCAATCTTCCCACGCGAGCTCGGATCCAAGCTCTGAGCTCTGCACACTCCGCCAACTGATAGAGCCAGTTGCGGTCGGGTTAATATAATCGTCCCGCTTCCCTGCAGTCATCTGATAGAGATGGTCCATCATCTGAGCATCCTCCCGACTGTCTACTGTTTCCGTGTATTGCGGCCCTTGATACGGGTCGAGAGGCTGGGTGACCCGTACCTCCCCATCCTCAAAGATCATCAGCTCCTTCTTGAGGTCGATGATGGTGTAGTTCTCAAAAGCCCAATCAATGTCGAGTAAAGCAGGATAGGGATCCTTGTCACCCATGATATCAATAACCTCGAAATCAGTATACGTCTTCACCCCCGCAACGTCAACCTCGACACCCTCGAGTCGGCCGATTGGAAAAATACAGTACTGGTTCGCCATCCTGAGTTGGATTGGGGAATAGGCGAGCCGTGGCTTTCCAAGAGCCTCCCATGTCTTTCGGGGCAGTATGTTAACGTCGGACCCCAAGTCCAACATGGTGTCACTGATTTGGAACCCTGCGACCTGCGTGTTAAGCCAAAATTCTTTACCTGTTCGTTGCTTGTTCCACTTGACGCGTTGCACGTATTGAGGTCCAGCGAGTGCCGAGTTTCTAAGTTCCGTGCGCCCCTGCAGCGTTCCGTCCAATGCATGCTTGAGCTGCTGCCACAGCACAGCGTTATCAACAATCCTGAGGAATAGCCGGAGCCAATCCTCGACCACAGTATCTACGACGTTCTGCGCAACGGATTCTGGCCGCCTGGGCTCCTCCAACCCTCCCTCGTTGCGCAACTGGGCGAATGCCTCAACCGCCTCCTGGAAATACTTCTTCTGGACTTCGGGCCTGATCAACTTCTTTGGGGATGCTGGCCGAACCACTCGTGCGGGCTCCTTCTCGTGGGAATCCTCACACGTCTTCTTTCCACCCCTTGTTACTATCGCAACGTTCTGCATGTCGGGGGTCGCGGCGCCTCGCAGTTCTGAGTTTATCATATTCGCTCCCCTCTGCCTCACCCGTTCTTCCCACTTCTTGATGAGCTCCGGACAGTCTTCTGTAGCATGGGCGTTGACCCGGCACTGGGAACACCAGGGTTGTCGCGGAAGGGGACATTCTTGAGCCACATGACCCTCCTGGTCACAGTTGTAGCATTTTACCGGACCGCGTCCGCCTGTTCGGCCTCCCCGCATGCCTCCGCCTCTTCCTCTTGGAGCCTCGTTCACCCTGTAGGAGGGACGGTCTAGTCGGTCCGCAAGTGCGTCGAGAGCCCTGCACTGCTCAGTATTGTGAGTCATGGACACGCAAAATTCGCAGTATACGTTGTTCGGGACCATGGAGTACTTCTGTAATATCGGGCACATCCGAGGAGGATGCCCCATCGTCCGGCAAATCTCACAGTACTCTGTGGTGGAGGACCCCGGTTGCGGTGGGAACCCCGCAAAGGTCTGTTGCGGCTGGTAGACTCCCTGCGGGTTCATCCCCGCACCACCCCCTGGTGGTGGACCCCCCTGGATTGCTGCGGCTGAGGGTCCTGCTCCTGTGCCGCGCAACCAAGGGCATTCGGTTGCGACGTGGCCCTCGACCAGGCAATGTGTACACCAAACATTCGGTCGCGCTGGTCTCACCGACTGAAGATCCTTGAGCTTTTTGGTCAAGCTGGCGATCTGGTGTTGCAACCCTACCAAAGAAGGGTCTTGCGGGGCCACCACCCCCCGATATTCATGGGGGTAGCCCGCCATGGCTTCAATCTTCATGGCCTGCTCCAAAGCGTCCTGCAGATTATCAATCTTCTGCTGAGTAAGAGGGGTTCGTGTCAAGGGGAGCAGAGCCTTGATGAACCAGTCCCTTTGGTGGTTTGGATCGATCGGGTAGCTGAGTTTCCCGATCGCGTCCTTGAATCGCCGCATCAACTCCCACGCGGTCTCACCTTCCTTCTGCTTAATTTCCCACAGCTCGGACAGGCCCTGCTGGTCTGTCTCGGGAAGCTTGAATTTGCGGACAAAATCCCGCTTCACGTACGCAATTACAGGGTTAGGGTGCGCCTCGGACCACTTGATGAACCAACGCAGAGCTCTCTCTATGAGCGTGGTTTGGAATTATATTAACTTCCCTGCATCCGGCGTCTGTCGAGCCCTCCAGATGGCTTCACACAGATACCAGTGTTGTTCTACGTCGTCATTTCCCCGGCGAGAGAACTCTGGATACCGGGTGAAAGATCCGGCCATGTGTACTTGCAGAGAATTAACCAGGATAAAACCTCCTGGTCCTGGTTGCGTAACGGTCCCTCTAGGGAAAATACTACTACTAGCAACACTGCTGTTACTGGGCGTTACCGACGCTGCTGAACTATTGTATGACTGACTTAATGCTTGTAACTGAATAAAAATATTTCTTAAAGGTTGATAAAGTACCAGGGGAAGGTCGGGATCCTGGCCATGCGGAAGGTGGGACGTAGGGCTGCCTGGAGGGGTGGGTGCCGTCTGATCCTCGAACATCTGCTGCATCACGCCGTGCCATTCATCATCGGAACTTTCTTAGGGCTGCATCTTTCCATTATCTTCGCTAGTCGTTACTTCTCTTTCTCGCGTCGTTGGGCTCCCATGCACCCACTGCACTTCCACTGCTGTCCCGTCTTCTTTCTGGGTATCCAAACTCATAACTCCCATCCTCTGAGGCGCCTCCTTCTGATTCTTCCTTTCGATCTCTCTTCTCTTCAAATCTCTCATTACCCTTCTTCGCCACCTATCGGCGATCTGTGCCCGCCGATGCGCACGTAGCTCCCGCAACTTGCATGCGGCCTCAACGTCCATCCCCCGCTCCCCACTCTCATATTCTACACCGCATTGGTCCCCTCAACCCTTCTCCCAGTACGGGTGGTTTACGCTTCCATACTCGTTTTGTGGAATTCAATCAACCCTTCGTCCACCATCAAGGCTTTGATCCACAGCGGGATCTCCTTCAATAGCTTCCCCCTTAGCCCCGAGTGGAAGACAGCCTCAGCTTTCGAGAAGGACTGATAGCACTCAGCAGCAAACTCCACAGCGTATCCTTCCAACGTGGTCCTTACCCAAAAATCCACTGCGCGGGTTAGTTCAGTATCTACTCGATGCAGTGCCACGAGGTCGTCGTGTGTCCACCTGCGGTTTATCTTCCGCAAGCCTTCTTGGGGCAGCGTCGCCCGTAACCTCCGCAACCAATTGTAAAGGTCCATGGGGAACCTTCCCCAGAAAATTTCGTACGTATCACTGGCTGAATTAGAGAAAAGAACAAACTCCTTGATCGCCGCCTCCTTTTTCTTGGTCAGCTTTGTTTGCTAAGCAATGAACTGGTCAAGATGATCATCCCACCATCGCCGTATTGCTCCTTCAAAAATCCTCAATACCATGATCTAGATCCCCTCAGAACATGCAGGTCCCGGCAACGGAACCATTTGTTGGCGAGAAATCAGGTCTCGCGGACAAGACCCAGGTTCAAGAGTTGTGGCCAACAAAGGGGTCCGGTGTAGTCTAGGAACACGCCGGCATTTTCACCCTGCTCAGGAGAGCAGTGCGTCTCACCCGAGTCGTGCCGCAACCACATGCAAAAGGGGATGAGATCAATGGCAAGGAACGAATCCGCAACTAAAGAAAGATGGTGCATCCATTCAGGTACAAAGTTATATGCGCAAGATCACTTAACAAGCATTCAGACCTTCATAAATAAAATTTTAAACCAGCATATACGCATTACATGCACATGAACATATTATTGAGACAGCAACCTTCCATTATATTAATCTCTTGGCCCAATGCATGATTACATGGCAATCTTCCAGTTAGATCACAAAGCTGATACAGATGAATCTCAGAACAGGAAGGTAGGATAGAGAAGATAAGAAACCATATGAAGCACATGCATGAATCCTCCGCAGCTGCTCTGCGCGTCCTTCCTCGTCTCTGGCCTCGCGACCTCTTCAGTATGCATTCAACTCTCCGTAATGCAACCACCTTTTCAGCCGGGTGACTGGTTATTTATTCACCCGCCTTCGCGACTATCGGCTCCTCTGCGTCTTCACTTCATCTCCTCTCAGCTTCTCTTCTGATGTCTGTGTGTTCCTCTTTCTGTTTTCTGTTGTGTTTCCTTCATCTGCACTTATCTCCGTTCTATCTCCAGCTATCGAGTGCTTCCGCGCCACCTTGGTAGCTCCGCAACTCCCGGTAGTTGTGGCGCGGTCGCGGTTGCCATGTGTATTTGTTCCGCAACTTAAAAAGGCAAAACTCAAAATGTCTTGGTCAAGATTTCAAAACTAAACAAAACAAGGGCCCCAACATGGTGCATGTAGTCAGAGGAAGGCCTATGATGGATTGCGCAATTATGGATGAGGAATTTCCCTAAATAACTGGGGATATTCACAAGGAAATAAGGACTTGGGAAAGTATAAAATTGGTTAAGTATTGGCCAAGGCTTGTCTAGAAAGCAATGAGATAGATAGAGATATTGTAGAGGTTGCTCAGGCTTGATAAAAGCATTGTAATATTCTCATATTTTCTGACTAATGCAGTATACATATAGAAAGGGTTTTTAGGTGTGGATTTTCCCAGGAAATCATATGTGATAATTTAATTATTTCTATTGTATGCTTTGTGATTTCACGATTGTTTAATTATTTTTGTAATTGGTAGAGTATATTCAAGTCTATTTTTTTAGCAAATTACAATTATTATTTTGAATCTACAAGGAATTTCTATAGTTGGATTGGGTGATCACATTCATATTGGTCAAGATCCCTGGCTTAGCAGTGATTGTGGTCATATCCTTCCTCCTTCCTTAATCGAATATCTCAGAAGTAGGGGAATCACCATGTTGGCCCATATATCCAATCTCATATCCATAACCATTTGGTTGCCACTGATTTGGAAATTCTTGTGGTCTTTCAAGATTTGTGGAATAATTATTTAAGGGCTTTGTAATCTGGCCATGTCTGATTATCAGACAGGGCTGATGAATTGGTACAGAATGTATCTTTTCTTGGAATTTATACTCCAAAGGTGGGATTTTTTTACATTAATTCTGGAAAATTTCATGTTGACCCCAAATGGTGGAAAAAAATCACTTGGAAATATCGTTGTCCACCAAAATAAAAAATTATCATGTGGTGCATCATTGAAAACAAAGTTCCAACATAGGATTTTCTTCGAAAATGGTTTTCTCACAGTCCTAAATGGTGTGCCCTCTTTCAGGTTGATGATGAATCTGTTACACATCTATTTATTTCTTTTCCATTTAGCCAGCAAATATGGTCGATTTGTAGGTCTATCGAGGATCACATAAGTCAATGGTTTGGTTTATCTATTGAATAAGCTTAACAACATTGGTTTTCCTTCCCTTCTTCACGTGTTTTCAAAGATCTCTCTCTGATAATCTTCTAAGGTATTTGGATCACTCAAAATAATAGTATATTCAAAGACGAGATCTCTTCCTCTAGAGTCATCACAGTGGAAGTAATGACAATTCTTAGTCATTACCCCCATTCTTTTCATGTTTCCATGGGTCTTGGGCCAAGCACAAACAATCAAGTTTAACTCTTGTCCTACAAAATCTTCTTTCATTTTTTATCGAGTGGGGGGTTTCTCATATTTAGATTTTTTGGTGATTCTATACTTGTGGTTAATTGGATGAATTTTATATATTCCTATTGAAATATATATCTTGCTCCCCTTTTAGATGATGCTTTCCGACTAAAAAAATCATTTGATTATTTTACATGTCATCATCTATATAAGGAACACAACCAAGATGTTGACAGATTATCAAAATTATCTCTAGATTTGGATCTGGGTCTTTAGTATATTACAGAGGTTCATGAAGCTTCCATCCACTCGTATTCATGGAGGCATTTTCTAGAGCGTCACATTCAATTAGCCGAGGATCTTTCATAGTTAGAGCGACTCAATTTTTTTCATGTCTCGCACTCAGTGTGTTATTTTTTTGTTCCCTTATGTTTTACATTTGATATATATATATATATATATATATATATATATATATATATATATATATATATAGAGAGAGAGAGAGAGAGAGAGAGAGAGAGAGAGAGAGAGATTCATGGACACTATGTTTATTAGTTGTTTCTTTTATATTCTTAAGCCCAGTGGTTCTATGTCATTAAAATAACCTTTTGAAACTATTGTGATCTTTAGTTCAAACATGTTTTTGCTTCGATTTGCATACACACTATGTGTGTCTACTAAATGTAATAAAAATTATGGTTTTTTTCTTCGAAAAAAAGTCTAATATTATTCATATAAATAGATTCTCATTTACGAGAAGCATTCCCAGATAAAAAAATACTCTTTTTGGTGGTAGATCCATCATTCTTGTGGGTGACTTCAATTAACTTCCTCTCATAAAAGACGAACCTTTGTATGCAGGTAAATAATAGGGAAAGTCTTGTGGAGAAATTTCAACATTGTTGTTACTTTGGACACAATTTTCTTCTAGCAAGGAAAGATCCAAAATTATCCTCTTTTCATAATATTTTAACTAAGATGAGGAATGTATAAGGGCCTTTTATTGATGATTGGTATCTTCTCATGTCAGATGATGACATGATATTGCCTCCCATGGAAAATGGTTTAATTTGTTAATAAATTCATGTGTTCCCAACAAATAATTTGGTCATTCTACATAATAAGCAAATACTGAAATCATTGAATTCTCTGATTGCAAGATGTGTTGTGGAGCATACCAAATGAATGTAAATTGTTGGCATATATGATGAGTAGTTGGAATGTGAGGTTTTGTTATGCCATTGAAAATGTGTCAATTTGACATATTACTTGTGGGTGGATGCTGACTTAGTTATGACACACTCATATATATCTAAGATATTTGCTATATGCCTAGCTTAAAGCCCCATCGACTTCTAATTTTCACTATCGTTATTTTTTATAAACACATTAATGTTCGATTTGACATAGCTTCTCCAAATATTGTACCTATAACACCTTTTATCATAAGAAATCATAAACAAATACCTTTAAAGCTAACAAGGGCCCGTACTCTACAAAGATCATATAGGTTTACTTTAGAAATATATACCATTCACATTGTAATAGATAAAGGAAAGACTTTATATTTACCATTATATCTATATCAAATCCATAAATAGTTTATTCATTTCACCACCTTTTTCTTTTTAAAATTATGCTAGGATGAAAAATAATACATATATTACACTTAAAAAGAAAGAAAAGAAATATCTGAACTCCATATCAATGTCTCTCACACACATGGAACCTTGATCTCTATTGGTCAATACATTTTTCCATGAGATAATTGCCTTCTTCTGTAATTATACTTAGTTATTACATGAACACAATTATATTGTATCGCATTAGATTGCATTTCTTTTTAGTAATACATTGTTACATTACTACACTATTATGTTAATACTTTAATAAATTATTGCACATTATTTGAATAGTGATAACTATTCTTTCATTTCAAATAATGTTTAATATTTTTCATTAATTTTTAATTCAGATGAATACTTTTCTATATATTTAGATATAGTTTTCAATAATATCAATGCTTTTCAATAAAATTTAATAAGTATTCTATGGCAACCAACTTTTTTCATAATTTTAAATTTGTCTTTCTTTAATTAAAGAGCCATTTTACTCTATCTATAATTTATAAATAATTTGCAAAGATAATCTAAAATGTTATTCTATACACCATTTGTATTTGTACTTTTTGTTCCCAATTTCTATGATGTTTATTTTCTTCTTATTTAAACAATTTTATTCCCTTATTGATCTATTTCATTATTAATGTTTTTATTCCCTTATAGTTATGGGCATTACAAATTATTCAAAGCTTATTTATTTTTTATGTGATCTCAATATACAAGAAGAGTACTTTCCACACATTTAAAATATAGTCACTGCTAGAAGTGGATGTCCATGCCACCTGTTTGATGCAACACTCTAAATTTATCTAAGATGAAGATAATTATGCAATAGTTACATCATATTTCTAAAAGGGTTCCTAGAAGGAAAATTTGGAGTGAATGACTTCATAAACAATGTGGTTGTCTAATTACAATTGATGTTAACTGGTGTTGTGTTTGTCACTAGCCTGGTTTCATTTTAGAATAGGATAAGTTATATTTACCATATAAGATATATTCATCACTTATGTCATTTGAATATTGATTTTCATGTATTAATCTATTGTAGCCTTTCACTATCTATTTGAATATCTATCACTTATGTTTTTTGGATATTAAAATTAATGAATTTATCACTTTTTTCATTTCAATATTAGACTTCATGGATGTAAAATTTTGAGCATTTTATTGATGATAATGTTACGTTGAATTCAATTCTATCATTTTTTCCCTTTGTTATTAGCTTAATATCACATTAAATTTATAATGAACCTCTTAACCTTATTGAAAAGTGTGAAAATATTCGATAACAATCAAGTCTACATTTACCATAACATTATCTACTATTTGGAATGTCACAATGTTTCATAACATTAATGTGAACCATCTGTTTTGTTTGAAATCTCCAAATGTGGCCTTTTTTTTATGTGGTTCACGGATCCAAGAGATCGATGATGGCTACAACCACAAAATATTTGCACTAGGAAGATCCATCCAAAGGGAACACTACAGGATGACTTAATAATTAATCTTGACCCCAAGAGTGTCAAGAGAATTGAACCCATAACCTCTCAATAACAAAGGTACTTTAATGACAAGGAACCAAAAGTGATATATCATTAAAATTGGTGTCATTTTTTTACTCTAAAAAATATGACAATATTTTATAACATTTCACTTTTTCACTTCATTAACAAATGTTTCTTATTGGTTTATTACTAGCATAGATCCATGTTAACTTTGGATCTTTCAAGCACCAAGAGGGTTCAAATTTCTTGAGGTATAAACCTCTTTTATAGCACAAAACTTGAAGAAAGGTTTGCATCTTGAGAGATTTGATCCCTCCTGGTACTTGGTAAATATAGGTTTAACATAGATCTATGCTTTGTTTTACAAACATACACACACACCATGTGTTAACTTCATGGAAGTAATTACACATGTCTTTCATTTTGAGCAAAAGAATAATAGATTTTTTTAACCACGAGAAAATTATTATTTTCATTTCCTTTATATAATATATACATAGTTGACATTGAAATATTTTACTCAATATTACCATTTAAATATTTTATATTTTCCACTTTAAATTGATTTTTTGTTATTTTTGTATTTTAAATATGCATCCCCCTCTTATTTGGAAATAGAAAGCATATATCTGTGCCATAGAAACTCCTCCCCCCACCCATACATGTGAACTCCATATTAAGCAATAAAGGAATTACAAGTTATCTCATACCTTAAACTAGAAAGCACCTATTAATGGAATAAGATATCTCTCTCTCCCACCTCCCCACCCCCACTATCTATATATATGGTTCATGGACACAAGAGATCGATGACCTCTACGTCCATGAAATATTTGCACCAAGTAGATCCACCCGAAGTGATCACTTCCTGCCAACTCAATGATTGATCCTAACCTCAAGGGTGTCGAGAGAATTGAACCTATGACCTTTCAATAGCAAAGTTCCATTAATGACGACGACTCGACCATTTTAGCTAACCCTTGGGACTATATGTGTGTGTGTGGGTGTGATTTTGAAATATTATACTCAATGTGCATATTGAAATATATATTAGTAACTCACATTGACTTCTTTTTTTATTAATATTTTTTAAATATAACATATCAACTGCACAATTTTTTTGGTAAGCTTGGTAGGACTACATCATCATCATGTCCAATACAACACCCCTGATTTGGGTAGGAAATTGAACCAGTGACTTCACATCAAGGAGTGCCTTAACAAAGCACCTGATCAGCGTCTCTCTAAAACCCATGGACACATATCAACTCCACATTAAGAATTGAATAAATTGTGCATTACCCCTATATGTTATTTAATATGGATATTAAAATATTTTATTTATGGCTAACACTATTTTTTATTATTATTTATATATGAATTAGAATACACAACTTCATATTGGATTGTAATATCAATATTTTTTTTAAATGCCACATCTCAAATCGATATTGAGTAGGGAAGGAATTATACATATCCCTCATAGTAAAAAGTAGAAAGCAATTATAAACTAAATAATATTTTTTTACTTTCAATTAATTTATTTCTCAATATAAAGTTGATGTCAAATTAAGATGGAAATTGAAGTATTTTGTTTATGGCCAACATTGAAAGATTTATTTTTTATTTATATTGTTTAATTTGTTAATTCAATTATTATTTTATTATTTTTAAATGTAATGTTATGAGACAACATCTCCCCCATACTTCAATTGTTTAATCTGTCATTGCATTTGATGAATTTAAAATTAAAATTTGCATTTGATGTCAATGTCATATTCATATCAGTTCAATCATATTTTTCCTTTATTATTTGATTTTTATATGACTATATATTATAATAGTTCACTCAAGCACTTCATGAACTCGTGTTTCTTTACAATTTATTATATATTTCATGTCATTTTCCTTATATCTCTTTTAATGTAATCCATTCGTCGCAATGTTATGAAAAAAAATCGATGTCTTAGTGTGAGCAACAAAAAAATATTATGCACAAATATATTCTTACACATGAATAATGCATGAATTTATTGTTATGTATGAATATAATGTTACAATTCAATAGAATTGACTCAAGCACTTCAAGAAAAAAAATTTCTTCATTTTATTTATTTATTTATTTATATTTTTTATATCTTCTTTCATATTCCTTATATATCTTTTACTATAATTCATTCGTTGCAATGTAATCAACACAAATCTATGTCTATAAGAGAGGAACACAAAATCCATCTCACATTGTGTTAATCAAAAATCAATATTGCAACGTGACATTAAAAAACTAACATCAAAATGTGGTTGTGCAAAAAAATGATGCAAACTACTATGAAAACAAATGTCGGGACAATGTGATTAAAAAAAAAATACCTCATTATTACATTTTCACAAACAAACCAATGTCACATTGTAAGAAACAACAAAATTAGACATTGTGTTTTCATGAGTAGAAAACATCATCAAAATGTCACATTATAGAACTAACATCACAATGTGGTTGCCAAATAAAATGACATGTACCTGCTACAAAAAAAAAAAAAAAAAAATTGATCCCACAATACAATGAAATACATCCAATGCCACATTGTGACAAGCAATTTTTTTTTTCACAATGGGTTTAACAAATATTGTTGAAAAATGCAATAATAAAAGAATAATAAATGGCATAAAATGAAAAGAAAAAAAATTCTACAAACAAAAAACGATGGACAAGTAACACCAACGAAACACGAAATTTAAAGAAAAAAAACAAAAAAAACCTTAGTGGCATAATGGTATACACTTAAAAACCGATGTCAACCCCTTGGGAAAAATGGTTAACCATCATAACATATTCAACCATTTTCATGATGGCTAACTACAATCAATCATGGTTAACCATAGTCTACCACGATGAACATGGCCAAATATAGTCAACCATGGCTAGCCATGTTCACCACGATCAAACATGGTGAACATGTTTTACCATGGGAAGCCTTATTCACTTTAGTCAAATTTGGTAAACCATATTCAACCATAATAAACCAAAGTCAACCCGATATAATCATGGTCAACTATATCAATCCAAATTCAACCTTATTTGCAATGGTTGAATTTATGTGGCCACATAAAGTCAACCGTGGGAAACCATGGTCAAACTTTGTCAACCAGTTTCTCCCATGCTCAACATGTTACACCATTCTCAACCACATTAATTCTTAGGCCAACGATGGTCAATTATAATCAACTACTTGTTTACCATGATCTAGCATTGTCAACCATTAATTGAACATATTTGGAAAAGGTTAACCTAAGTCAACCATAATCTACTAATCCACCCCACACATGTCAGTTATCAACTAGCACAACCACATTATCAAAGTGATTTATATATGGTGATTGAAAATGGCGCCGATCGATGTATATCAGCCACTTTATTAATGTGGTTGTGATAGTATATGTCTCTTGGATAATGTTTAATGTATTTTACTTAGTCCTTTTGGAATGCAACTTACCACTAAATATGGCTTTCAAACCCTTCTTTGATGTGCAAGTACATGGTGCAACATTGAAGGAAAGTGTTGCTATGTTTCAAATTTCTTGTATCCACATATACCACACAACCTCTTCTCTTATAATTCTTTAGTTCGTTCACATATTCTTGTTTCACACTATAACCTATGGACATTGGTTTTTACTTAACCTATTGTATTTTTTAATGCCATTATGTTTTGCGTGGTATTTAATTTTTATTTTAATGTCATGATGTGTTTAGTTTCAAATATTCTTCAATTTTGGTTCCATTGCTTTGCTAAATATATATATATATTTTAGTTAAAAACTATTTTTTATTAGTCCCTGGACATGTGTAGGATAAATTCCATATATATATATATATATATATATATATATATATATATATATATATATATATATACACTTTATTTGTCTAACTTGCGGTAGTCCATGTTGTCTTGTTTTGTAGTTGTTTGAATTACTATCGTTATGCCATTTCCTATTAAGTATTAGCATCACATATGATTAGTTGAAGACTTATTTGCCACATTAATCAATGGAGACTTATTATATATGTATTCACTTATCACCTATATTTTATATCATGCAATATCAACTAACACAATTGATAGAGTAGGCTTGCTAAGTAGGCCAAACCATCTTATTTCTCGTCCACTTTTCTCAAGTAATCATTGCAAAATCACAATAATTTAGTCTTTAAATAGAATATGAATTTACAACAAACTTATTTTAAGTAATGACTCATGTCAACTTCATAAGTTGGTCTTTTGGTGGGAATTTAAGTAGATTATTGAAAAAACAAATTACAGAGTTGTTATTTTATTTATCATAACTCTAGTTTTTTAAACTTACTATCCATTTCAAAACCAATTGTGTCGTTATGTCTTCTCTTTATGCTATCCCTCATTGGTGAGCATTGGTATTGCATCAAGGATGTTGCAACTCCCAAGACTCTCAACTTAAATTATCAACCCGGGGTTCGTACAAACTTAGAGGTGACAATGCTATGTGCACAATAGGTAAAGTTCTACTCATGCCACCTTCAGTAATTGGATCAGATCAAGGCAAGCAGGTACAACTCCTTAAACTAATTACAAAGATAATTTATGTGGAAAGAAAAAAATCATACCCTTATTACAAGGAAATGAGCATTAGCCTAATTGCATAAATGAAAGTGCCATTCATTAGATGTAGGGACTAATTGTAACTACGGGAAAGGAAAATACTACACTAGTTGCATAAATAAACCATGTTTCTCTATTTGCAAACTAATCAATTCAATATTATACTTGCATAATGGGAATCATTAATCTAATTGAAAATTGCATGAGAAGAAAAAATTTAGTCTACAACACATAACCATAAATTCAAAAATTAAGTATAATATATTTTTATTGCAGAGTTTCCCTTCATGTCACTAAGTGTATGATGGCTTCAAAACTAAAAACATGGTATTTACTCATTGCATAATAGAACACTCATTGTGATTCAAATGTGAAAAATTTCTTCCTAACTCTATTTTTTTCTTTTGTGCTTGCAGTGGAGGAAGGAGGGGTCTGGAGTGGTCCTTGTGTCTCCCTGATCATAAATTAAAAGCTTGGGGAGTCATCATTCAATCTCAAGGTTCAAAAATAAAATTCCTCTGGAAAATATGGAATTTTTTCGATAATTCTATAGGACTGCTTCATGAAACTCTGTTTTGCTATAGGAGTGCCATGTTTTGCTACAAGATTGGGTTCGAGATATTTCTAAGGGCAAGGAAGGTATTCTGAAGGTGTTTATAAGGTGGGTGATGGTGGATCAAGGATGTGTGAGGAATTTTTCAAAGCTTAATACCCCTTATATGCCCATCTTTAATAAAAACTCATGCCCACGGTGTCCTCATTAACCCTAAAAAGATGATATCAGTGGCAGAGCTTGAGAGCAGTACGAGGTGTCCAAGAGGAGGATGGTAATGAAAAAGTGGATATGGATGAGTTTGACAACCCCTGTAAGTCACTTGGAAACCCTTGCAGACTAATAATAAATAACATACATATAATGGTTAATATTGCAGCAAGATAAATCAAAGTGGAAAAGATGATTTTTATTTCATTTCTTCAAGATCTACTCTATCCTACAACATGCATTAAATCTAATTACCAAGTCATCATGATTAACTTCCAAGGTACAAAAACGAACCATGCAAAATAAATTCAATACAAATCCTAGAAAACTCTAAGGAAACATAAACACATAGTTTTCGCTTGTTGTTGTAGACCTTCCAACCACACTTCCCACAAGAGAGGTGGTGATTAAACCCGCAACTACAATTTTTGCAATATAATTCCTACTTAAACAGGGAAATAAATACAATGAATTGAACAAGAACATGGAAATAATACATAAAAGGGACTAAATCCTTTGGGTTAAGCACTAACCCAAGGGTTTCAACCCTCCTAAGCTAACTCAGATGTAAAAGGATAAGAGAAATTTCATTAACAGAAAATAGAGTTCAAATACATAATCTTAGAATGAAGATAACAGTCTCAAGTACTCAGCCTATAATAAATATTCCTAGCTCCAAGAGCTCAAATCCTAATGAGCCCTTAGGCCTAGCTATTTGTACAAAAAAATGATTGAGGGGAAGCTCCCTTGAGAGCAGGGTTGTTTCCCTCTAAAATCTCAAAATTCATGAATCTATTTCCCTTAGATATCCACATGCACTTGAGTTCCTCGCCTTCTAGTTGACTTTGAGTTGTTGGTGAGGAATATTTAGACTTAAGTCAAGTTAGAGAGTTGATGTAGTGGACAAGCCTCCTATATTCTCTTTAGATGCCTCCAACGAGCCCCTGCATAGTAAATGTCTCCAAAAATGATTTTTTTTCCTACTTATTAACCATATTATGCCATGAAATATGTCATGCACCCTTTAGTCTCCCAATTAAGCACATTATGGATAAAAATGTAAATTAATGTGAGAAAAAGAGAGTTTAAGGGTTGGAGGATAGCACAACGAACCTCAAAATATACCTATTGATGGGAACCATCATTCATATTCATTCACGATATAATACTTGAACACCCTGATTTATATTTCACAATCATTTAAAAATTGCTTCTTGACCCCCCTATAAATCCCACAACCCTAAACTAGTAAAAGGATTTGGAAAATATGACCCAATCTCAAAGGTTTATTGGAAACTCAATGATATTCTTAGTGGTCATACTAATATGTGTCATATTAACAATGTAGTTCTATTTTTTTGTCTATTATTATTAATTAGTATAAATTTTAACAATAGCAAGTGTGGGATCTTTATAAATCCTAATATGCCTAAGAAATTTAACTCGCTATAAATAATGACGTCAAGACCTTTGTTGCATATAACAAAGGTATGAAGCTTCTTATGGTAAAAGTTAAGAGAAACATTGAAAGTATACGAGACACTTGAATTGTCATTTAAACTTTATTTAAAAAAAAAAAAAAAAAAAAAAAAAAAAAAACTATTTCTAGTGGTAACTTGAATCTTCCAATCAATGGTTTTATGACTAAAATATTTTCATAGTGTATCTTTTCAAGTCCAATTGCATCTCAACTTTAATGCTAGCGAAATGGACAATAAAGGTGCACTAGAACGTGAAGGGTGGTTTCCAATAAGTCTAAGGAAAGGGAAGGTCGAAGAATCATGGCTTTAGTCCCATGATGTTTAGTATGGTTTTTAAGGGGGGGAATGTAATTTTAGTCCCCTCCCACCCAAGTGTCACTACTCTTTCATTTATTTGGTAAGGTGTTGTTGATCATTCAACCTAACTTATAAATTTCCCCTGAAGTGCCCTCCCATAAATTTCCTTCTCTTGAATTAATTGTCTTAAAATCTCATCAATATGCAAGGTGCATATGGAATTGGAAAGTGTGGCATGCAATATCCCCAAGGAGAATTGTGATTGATGTTAATAGGAAAAACCAACATTTGAATTTTCACCAAGTAGTTTTTTAGTATTTTGATTCCTCTCCTATTTCATCCCATGAATTTATAGGTCTAATTAATTTTCACTACCTTCCAATATTTCTTGCAAGGCTCACTTGTTTTAATTTGAATAAAATTACAATTATTTTCCTTAGAAAAAAAACATTTCTTGCAAGGCATGGAGCTATTGTAATCAAGTCTTCTACAACGACACATTCTGATTGTTTCCTCACCACTATAGGATATGTTTGTGAATTCAATCAATGTGTGAGGAGTTTATCCAAATAAAATTTCATGGACCTTAATTCCAATTTTTTCATGGCTCTAGACATACAAAAAAATGGATAACTCAATTTAAAACTAACATTTTGGAAGCTAACATTTCCACATGATAATTCTACATGGAATTGACAAAGTACATAATAACTTTGAACGATTGAGAGCAAAAGTGTTGAAGTATCCTTTCCATTCTCATAATGAAATTCATTCAGTTGGATGAAACCTTGTTTACAATGGGACCTACTTGTATGAATCATAGACTATGTTAATCTTCCCCTATAAGATATGCTTCTAGAAGGATACGCGCATGTGACAGGATGATATATGACTCCCAAGAAAAAATGAAAATAGCTACCCAAGTGGACTTAGTTGTTGATTATCCATGAATGTCTCCTCATTATTTAAATAAGTTATGTTTTCTTGGTATCTTATTGCTTATTATAATAGTTTATACCTACAAGTTTTGAAGTAAGAAGACCTTAATAATATTAGATTTTCAAATGTTTGGGAATTCTTTATCTAAATATTTTCAATTTCTCATGGGATTAGATTATTTTCTATTTTATTGAGGTTGTGCATAAAGTTGTAATGAATTTATCAATAATTATACATTCTCATTATTTGGGAAAAAATCAATCACTTTAAATCTACTAATGAAATATTTAAAGCATCAAATTGTGCTCATTGGCCTTGTATCTCTACTGATTGTTTAGTCTCCTTTATTAATTATGTATTTTTATTTCCATGGATCATGTACATTTTTTCTTATGAATTTGGTGCCTTAATGTACATAATGCGGCTTGAATCCCACCACTTTATGATCCTACCTGAGGGTGTTATGTTGACAAGTGATGTGTTTCTAAATGCCTAACTATGTTTTCCTTTACTTGTTATGTGTTTATTAGTTGCAACCCCATGGGGGACATCATGGAACTGGGGAAAATCCTCCCCTCTTTTGGATAGGCCAGTGATAAAGTATGTGTCCTCCTAAGAGGGCCTATACCATGCCCTAGTACTGACACAGAAACTCTGATCCTGGGAACTCCATCGTTGGATTAGATGCGCCAAAAATACATAGTGCGCCTTCAAGGATGTAGCCTCCTCATAGTACTTGAGGAGGCCTACATTCCTTAAGAGCACTTTGGTCACTACAATAATAGGCAGAGGGTATAAATCCCTCTCCCTCTCTATGGCCTCCCATGGTCGGACCATATTATATGGGTCCGCCATTTTCTCCTGTTATTGTTGCCTCTACTAACATATCTGCTAAATTATTGACATAAAAAATACATCAGCCTCATATATAAAATATAAATATTTTATTAAATGAAAAATTTATTTATAAATATGGAAACATAACTTTAAATTTCCATATTTATAAATACATTTTTCATTTAATAAAAAAAATTACATTTGATATATGAGGCTGATGTATTTTGTATGTCAATCATGTAGCAGATATGTCAGTAGAGGGAGAAATAGAAAAATAAAATGGGAGACCCATATAATATGGTCCGACCATGGGAGGCCATAGAGAGGGAGAGGGATTTATACCCTCTCCCTATTACTGTAGCGATTAGAGCTCTCTTAAGGAATGTAGGCCTCCTCAAGTACTATGAGGAGGCTACATCCCTGAAGGTGCACTATGTATTATTGGTGCATTTGATCCAACGATAGAGCTCCCGGGATCAGGGTTTTCGTGTCGGTCCTAGGGCGTGGTATAGGGCCTCTGAGGAGGACACATACTTTATCACTGGCATATCCAGGAGAGGGGAGTATTTTCCCCAGTTCCATGATGTACCCCATGGGGTTGCAACTAAGAGTTAGATCACCTACAATTAAATATATGTCGAGCCTCATGTGGTTCATCTAGTATATTTTCAGGTCCGTGGTGGACAACTACATATTTATTCTTTTTATGCACATGAGGTTAGGTTCCTCTCGTAATTAGTCACCACCATTGCACACTCTAGTAGTGATGGAAAACAAATTAGTTTCCCTCTTTTGTATTATGTTAATTGTTTCATTAGGTTCCATGTTGTATCAGATGATATGCCATTTTTTTGAGGCATTTTTGCATGGCTTTAGATAGATTTCATGTGTTGAGACATGAAAGGGAGACCTTCACTTTCGCTTCAAAGCTTTTTTGTTTATTTTTTGAGAGGTTTCCAAAGACGAGGCCTACATTTGACCGTCGCCCTCCTAGGATGATCACGGAGGTCTAGATTCGCATGTGAGGGCAGATGATTCCTAAGAGGGGCCTACTGGACTATCCAGATAGGATTTCCACTGAGACACTGGCACTACTGGAAAGTGAGGATGACCATGCATTTTTCATGTTGGCATTTCCACACATAGGGATTGATTAGAGAGAAATTTCCAACATTATCTTCACATAGATTGCGCCGCCATATGATAGAGGTAATATTAGTGTTTTTTTTAAACTAATATAGTTTCATTTTATTGTTTGAATTGATTATAACAAAATTTGTTCTAACACGTTCTTTAACTTTTTTTATTAAATTATTTAATGAAATATTTGTCTAATTATTGTTATGTACTATGTATATATCGACAAATTCGATGGGGACATGCCTCCTCCCCCACCTGATGGAGGAGATGAGGAGATGGGTGAGGCCCAAGAGGGTGATGCACATCCTGAGGGGGGTGTGGGCATTCAGGTTTGTAGGGATGGTCTACAATTTTGGATGGAATATTGTGACAGATTGGCTAGATTTTTGGTTGTGTAGGGATTCCGCCCTACGAGGGCTCGAGATATCAGCATGGATTCGAGGTTCATGGATCTCTAGAGGAACTGTCTGCGTGAGATGATGTCTCTTATGCTCATATTTTCGGAGCCAGTAGGCTACTAGTAACGATGAGAGATGGATGGAATATAGCAGAAAATACGTTAGAAGAGGGTGGTGATCATGATGATGAGGGTGGTGATCATGATCATGATAGTGAGAGTTGCGATCATGATCATGATCACAAGGGTGGTGGTCATGATGCTTCTTGTAGTACTACCCCATCATATCATGGTCGTCAGGGTGTTAGTGATCCATCTGGTAGTACACCTCCTAAGTCGCCTGATGACAAGATGTCAAAGCTATAGGATGTGCCTTACGTTTTTCTTGACATAGAAAACCATCCACCTCCTCCTCCACCTCAGAGTTCGACAGACATTGAGGCAACAATTGACCATCAATCGTCTTCTACTACAAACCAGGCTGACACTACTACGTTTTTTGTATCAACTATTTGATTGCAGTTATTTGAATTGTTTATATATATATATATGGTGAATTTATTTTTTTCATGTTTATGTACTTAATTTATATGTTGGTGTTGATGTGTATATTGTTAGGTCATGTTAGATATATTCATTTAATGTGCCTGCAGATAGATGTGTATGCAATAGAAATTATTTGGCATGAGATGTATATTATTTAAGGATGTGTGTGGTGATGATGTTATATTACAATGTTTGTATTTTGTTAGATGTGATCATGATGATGATGCCCTATTAGATTAT
Organism: Pinus albicaulis; assembly: GCA_034641835.2. Lineage (NCBI taxonomy): Eukaryota > Viridiplantae > Streptophyta > Pinopsida > Pinales > Pinaceae > Pinus > Pinus albicaulis. The sequence continues at coordinate 1,538,660,822 of CM076584.1, forward strand.
TAGATTTGTGTGCTAGCTAATGACATTTATATGTGATAGACGTATATATAATTAGATGATGGTAGTGAATTCAAATGTGTATATTAGATGATGTTTATGTTTGTTAGATGGTTATCATCATGATGTTTGTTTTTATGAAATAATATTTATTATAGATTATGTAGTGGTGAACTTATATACAACTTTTATATATGAAATTGAATGAAAAATGACTTACTTTGTAATATATATATATATATTACAAAGTTTATTATGGTTGAAAATATGATTGTAAAATTATGATAAAATTTGTTCTATTGCTTATATAGTTTATTCATACTCAATATAACTTAATTAGTAAAACATTTCAATCCTCACAAGGAAAAAATAATTAGAGGTAAAATAATTTAGTTAGTTCTTAATAAGACGAAAATGTGTAACTCATTCAATTTTTAATATAAATTATTAATGACCCAAAGAGCATGAAAGGTGCCTATTTGGTACCATGTTCTCTTGGGACCCCCTACATTATTGAAACATGTCGTTGTATAAATCAAAGTATTCAAGAGCATGTTGTTGATATCTGGCATTGTAGGATGTGATTGATCATTTCCATTTAATTGGAAGAGTCTTGGTAATTGCTAGGATTGATCATTTCCATCACTGCAAGTTTAGGGAGGCCTTCAAAATTGAAAAAAGGTCTCATTCGTTGTATCGAGATGACAAGTGGAAAAATAGAAATTATTGGATCTTGTCTCCTTTTTCCTATAATTTTTCCTTCTCCTTCTCGTTTTCCTTTTAGCTTTGTTATCTCTCCCCTCTCCTTTATTTATTTATTTATTTTATTTTATTTTATCAATCATATTCTCTCTCTTTTTTTTGTAAGCTTGGTATTACCTCCTTTTTTCATTAATTCTTAGAAATGAGATACAGCCAGATGAAACTATTTGGTGGCCTCAACTCAACCTAAGAAGGAAACCGAGTTCGTTGGCCACCTGATGTTGTGGTATTCCATCCAAAAATATAAGGTTCTTAGTCTGTCATACCAAGCTATCAATGCCTGAATGTTCATACATAAACAATGTTTTACTTGCATACTGGCAAGACTACTTAACCATGAAAATGTAAATGTTATATGCATATAATAATAAACAAAAAACTAACTGAATTCATCATCCTGAAACTACTATGCCTCCTCCACCGAGGTATAATCTATAGGTTCCAAGTCTTGGACATAGGTTTCAGCCTGCTCAGTTGGCTTGGAGATGCACCGGAGGTGATACTCAATGAGCTCAAGGCAACCGTCCTGTTTTTTAACTAAAATTTTGGTTTGTCAAAATCACTCTTGTAATTTGGGAAGTCCTGGGCTATGGTGGCTAATCTCATAGAAATATGCTCCAATGTTTTTCGAAGAATTCCCTTCGTGGACCAATAAAGAAACAAAGTTTGATTGAACTATGTCAATCTACCTCGCGTTTTCCTCGGATCAGGGACGAGACCCCTCTATTCTTCGATATGCATTTCTATTCCAGCCTTCCTATTGATGCTAGCTTCCCATTTTTCAATTAATTGTTGAATTTCCTCCATTTTATTTTCATGGTAAGCCTTCACTGCATCTTGGATGATTTCCTCAGTTGACCTCCTGCCCCTTGACTTGCCTGTGGGTGAGCTAGTTTGAGCTTCAACCTCTTTTCATTTATATTTCCGACCTCAGTCGCATGCATCTAGACTCTTTGATCGAGCCATATTCGTAATTTCCCCGACCAGATAGATATTCAAAGTCTGTGTAGGTGTGGGGAGAAGATACCTCCAATAGTCTTTAGAACCTCGGGATTTTACCTATTCAAGGAATAAAACAATAACGTATTTCCGAGAAATTCAATAATCTTCCATCACATGTAGCATAATTTCCATTGTAGTCATGCCCCGTGGCATGCAACAGGTAAATTTTCCAATCCCCGAAACCCTGAATGACATGCATACTGGACGGTTTTCCCTTATGGATCGGCCCAACATCATGCTTAACCTCTACAATCCATTGACCCTTCTGAGTGTCGATGCCCTGAATTGTCCCCGACACTATCTTATCGCCCTTAGTCCTGCAGCCTTCCCATAGCAGCCCCACCCCAAACCTGGGGACATCCCACCAGACATGCTTCCAACCATCCCAATTTGCATAATTGGTTTTCTTACCCTCAGCCCCTTCCCGAGTCAAATTCCACTAGCCTTTATTTGCTCCTGTAGAGCCATGGTGGTTTGCGGTGGTGTTACCAACCAATACACCAAATTCATTCAAGGGTCGAGCTCCCAACCATAACCATGACCAAGGGATAAATTCCCAACATGCCTCCATCCCTCCATAATAGTACCCCATCTGACATGATTCTCACTAAGATGCATACAGAGGTCATGCCCCATTCCCTCACAGAGAAATAAACCCAGAAGCAACCTGACCACCCCCAAGAAAACTTTCCTATAGCCCATTGACTCCCCGATTCCAAGCAAAAGCCTATGCAGGGCCAACTTCTTTCCCCTATACTCCCATGAATACCCAACAGACTGGAAAAAAAATTATGGCATGAGAGGAGTAGGAGAAACTAATAACAGACTTGAATTTCACTGTGTATGGTAGTCGAAGGAGGTCGGTCGTTCTACTACCACGCCTGCACTAGCTTCCACCTTCACAACAAAACCACCACAACATCCTTAGCTAGGAATTTAATAGAATGCGAGGGCCTCCATCCCGCCACCTCGCCTCAATTTCCATGTGCAAGGACACCCTGCCACCCTTGCCACTCATGTGGAGGGTGGTGGGCTTAATTACCAATGTCACCATCATAAATGTGGATGGGAGGGCCGACCTGTCTCTCCGCACCCCAATCGAGGGATCATATTCTCTCTTTTTGTTAATTGTATTTAGTTGTTATTATTATCACGAGTATTAATTTTATTTATTTGATTTTTATTCCTTTATTTGGTTTCATTTTTAATTTTATTTTTATTCACTTTTCTTCATATATTTTATATTAATTTATTTAGTTAGTTATATTTTTAAATTTTATTTTATTTATTTATTAATCACGCCTTTTAATAAATAATTCTTAAGATTATAATGTTATTAAAATAATTGGTATTGATTAAACATCATTCATTTGAAGTTCTTCTAATAATATTGAAAATACTTATATAAAAGAATTTAACTAAATATTAATTTAGATAGGGGAAGGTATCCCTATTTTTTTTTTTCTAAATAAGATTGATTCTATTAAAAAGCATATAAAGGAGTTACAGTCAAGAGAGGCTAGATATCGGGGAAGACGAAAATGATAAACTATCAACATCGGTCCCATTAAGTAACCAAGAGAGAAAAAAAGAGGGCCAAGAAGAGAAACATGGGAGCCATAAATAACAGACACCAAAATCTACCCAGAGTGGGTTGAATCCTCAGTACGACATTTCTTTCCTTTATTTTTTGTAACTTTAACCCAACCTTCATGGAGTGGGTGGGCTAAAACCACTTGAATACTGTTGTTGACTAAAGGAGGAGTCTCCTTATCTGAGTCATAGGAGGAGGACTCATGAGTTCGTTTCTGAGCACTCGAAGAAACATTGGGCCCCCCAGGGTCTACTGAGGGCATCTCCTTATCTTGCATTGTTTCCTCCTCATCTACTTCAAACTCCTCATCCAAGATGAAGGACTCAATGTCATCCATGGGATGCGGATCACAGGGTTTCCAACTTTTATAGTTTGATTTGCAATTGCTTCTCTTCTTTTAGGCAAGGAACGCAGTACAAGAGTTCTGAAGATGCCTTGTTTGATGGAAGTGACGACATTAGAAAGAAATGTTCTCATATTCCAAGGTCTGAGTCCAAAGGAATTCACCAACTTTGAGATTGATTTGATCGAGCAAAACCTTACTTATGTCAATTTTAGCACAAATTCTTCCATATGTGTATATGCCCTTCTCCCCCTTAGAGGGGTATGTTTCTAGAAAACGACCTAGAGTGTTTCAAATTCCTTGGAAGACATAAGAGTGCCATAAGTGTGCAGGTAAATTTGGAAGCCTGGCCCAAATAGGAATCTTGGTAATGATTGTCGTGGAAGGGTCGAAGTCTGGGAACTAGGGGGTGAGGAATAGCCCTGCTTTTCCCCAAAACCATGGACCACCAGTTAAGGCTTTTTGATAGTCCTTATTGAAAGCAAACATAACTATAAAGAAAACCTTCGAGCAGAAAATAACCTTGTTTTTATTGGTCCAAGTGGAATGAATCCATTGATAGAGATATTGTTGGCAATATGATGCAGAGTGTGGGGAGATTGTTGGAAATATGATGCAGAGTGTTGTCCTTGATGGCAACCCACTTTGATGAAGATGATGACAACGTACTTGATGAAGTTGTGCTTGATAGAATATGTTCTTAATGAAGTAAATCTGATGTATCTACAGAGAGTACAGAAGACAGTGAAGAAAGGAATTCAGATTGTGCTAAGTCTATGGTGAAAGAGTACATCTCAAGGAATACGCAGATCTGTCTAAGGGAAGTCGCGTATCCACGCGGAAAAGAACGTGCCAAGTCGCGTATGGGCTAAAGCGCTCTAAAAGTGCAAAACCATGGGTCATCACCATGGTATTGACCCATTGTATTGGGTAATGATCCACCTAATTGACCCCGTCCAGGAATACCATCGGATGTAATATGGTTTTGGGCTCATGGTATTGAAAAAGGGGCTCATGGTATTGACAAAGGGTAAACCTATATAAGAAGAAGAAATTCATTGTGCAAATCAAGAGCGTGGGTGCAAGATCTCTAAGCTTGAATGAATACTTCTCTCTGAAGTAGATCTGAATGGAAAGGGTTACACATGAATGATAAATCTGAGGGTATGATGCACCAATGATGAAGAAGGGGATCTAGATCTGAAATGTGCTTATATTTTCTAGATCTGTTTATGGAATGATTAGATCCAAGAAGAGGCGAACATCTGTCTGAAGTGAAGGGTTGAATCTGTGTGAAGTATCTGTTCTGAAGAAATAAAATGACCTAAAATCTCTGAAGAACCATACGCTAGTTCGCCGAAGAGGAAGCGCGTATATACGCGGCTTCGCTGAAAGAAAAGCGCGTATGCGCAATTAAATTGGTTCTGTAATATGTACAGAAGTATACGCTGGTTCGTGTGAATGGAAGCGCGTATATACGCGACATCAGTAAAGTAAAAGCGTGTATGCAAACTAGGGTTTGCTAAAGTCTGTGGTAAGAAATGACTGATCTATTCTGTTGTATTGCTGCTATCTGTATTCTACTGTTCTGAGTTGTCTGCATCAGTTTGGTTGTATGATTGAGCTTAAATCTATGAAGAGGGTCCAGTCTGAAAATATGATGAAACGTGGCCTACAAGTATTGTTCTATTGAATTTGTTGGATCCAGTGTGAAAATTGATGAAACGTGGTCCGAAGGGGTGCTAAGGGTTGTAGCCTTCAGTCAGGGGGTCGTAGCTCCCTTCCAGGAAAGGCTGGTAAATGAGTCAGGAGGTTGTAGCTCCCTTCCAGGAGAGGTTGGTAAACGAGTCAGGGGGTTGGAGCTCCCTTCCAGGAGAGGCTGGTAAACGAGTGCAGGTGGGTGCCTGCGTGCTGGTAGGAGTCTGTACCAGCACATATGTTGTAAAATGTTTTCTCTATAATAAAATATTGAAGGCTGAGCAACTACAGCGGTGGTTTTCTCCCATCTTGGGTTTCCACCTAAAAATCCTGGTGTTCATGTGTGATGCTTTGTGTGATGGTTATTCCGTTCTTGCTGCACATGTTTACTGTTTATTGAATATCTGATGAATAAATGATGGAATGGTTTAAGTGAAGAATTAATGACATAATTAGTTCTCTGTGTATACGCGAGTTTAATAAAGGGAATCCGTGTATATACGCGAGTCTTCTCCAGGAAAGTAGTGTATGTGTTTTGAAGTAAAGAAAAGTAAAAAGTTTTGAATATGCTGTAAATACTGATTCACCCCCCCCTCTCAGTATTTTTCCCAACAATTGGTATCAAAGCAGGTTCTTCTGCAGAAGCTTGATCGCTTGAAGAAGATCCGTCGCAATGGGAAGTCAAGAAGGAGTGATGTCTATAAAGCCACCTCTATTCAATGGAAGCAATCTGATATTCTGGAAGGTACGAACAAAAGCGTATCTGCAAAGTCTTGGTGCAGATGTATGGGCAATCGTGGAAGAAGGTTATCAATACCCAACAAGTATTCCTACTGATGCAGCAAAAAGGAAGAAGTATGAAATCAATGCCAAAGAAGTAAATGTCCTGTTAGGAAGCATGTCTGAATCAGAATTTGCTAAAGTGATGCAGCTACATTCAGCAAAAGAAATATGGGACAAAATCATTCTAAGCTATGAAGGAGACACAAAGGTAAAAAGTGCAAAACTCCAAACTCTTAGAATTGAATATGAAAATTTGAAGATGCATAGTGATGAGAGTGTTGCCGGTTTCTTTCTTCGTCTGGATGATATTGTAAATCGAATGAGAAATTTGGGTGAAACCATAACTGATACTACTCTGGTGGAAAAGGTCTTAAGATCCTTGACTTCAAAATTTGACTCTAAAGTCTCAGCTATTGAAGAAAGGCAAGATCTGCAAACTCTTACTATTGTTCAATTACATGGTATTCTGACTACTTTTGAAATGAGACAAGGAGGTCCTTCTCAAATCAGAGAAGCTACTTTTAAGGTATCTGCAAAAGGAAAATAAAAGGAAGTCGTCAAAGAATCCAGCTACATTTCCGATGAAGAAGAAGCAAATTTCGTGAGAAAACTCCAACTAGGAACTGGAAGATTCAAAGGTAAGCTTCCTTTCAAATGTTTTGAGTGTGGAAAAGTTGGTCATTATGCTACAAAATGTCCTTATAAAGGAAAAGAAGTAGTAAGAAGGAATAAGAACCAATCTAGCTCTAAGAAAAGTTACTACACTAATGAAGACAGTGATGGGTCATCTGATACTAAGGAAGAATGTGAAGAAAATCTTAGACTTCTCATGGCATTTGAACAAAAAGAAGAAAATGATACCTTTATGGATGCTCTAGAGGAAAACAATTTCCTTGAGGAAAACAATCAACTCAAACTACGCTTAGAGGATTACAAAATTCTCTTAGAAGAACAAAAGATAATCAGAGAGACCATTGAAAAGCAGCTTGAAGAAGCAAAGAAACATATTGAAAAATTGGAATGTGAAGTGGTAAGTCAAAGAAAAGAAGTTGAGAAAGCAAAGACCTTGAATCTTAGATTTGCTAAAGGATCTGAAACCTTAGATGAGATTATCAAGGTACAACGTTCTCCTCTTATAAAGACAGGTCTTGGATATACTGGAGAATCTTCTTAAGCTTCAGCACCAAACTATCTGAAAGTAGCTACAGGTGGTTTACTACATTCGACAACTCAGCAAGGGAATAACGGATCTCTACAGGGAAAGCATGACCATCTCAATTCAAGGAACACTAACAGGGATAGCTTTCAAAGACGCTACACCCAACAGGTAAATTCAAATAGAAGATTCCATGATCGTAGAAATTTCTACTTCAATGGGCAATGTTTCACATGTCACAATTTTGGTCATAAAGTTGTTCAATGTGTTGCATATAAAACCATCATGACAAGAGAAGCAAGAAAGAAAAGGTTGGATACTGAACCAAAGAAGAATACCTATAACAATTTTTCTCCTCTTCAAAGTGAAGTTGAATGTACTTATTGCAATAACTTTGGCCATGAAGAATCTAAATGCAGGAACAAGATCCAGCCAAAAGAACATGTTCCCTCAAGCTCTAAAGTGTGGAAAAAGAAAGAACCGCCGGTTGAAAATTGTGGGATAGCATTATTTGCAGAAGGTGAATAAAATCAATGGTACATCGATAGTGGGTGTTCAAGACACATGACAGTTGACAAAAGCAAACTTCTTTCATATAATGCTCTAGAAAAGGAAAATAAAGTTACTTTTGGAAATGATACTCCTGCTATAATTAAAGGAAAAGGGTCAGTGTTTCTAAAAGAAAAGGTGAAGGTTAAAGATGTCATGTATGTGGATGGATTGAGGCATAACCTGTTAAGTGTAAGTCAAATGTGTGATCAAGGAACAGAAGTTGTTTTTAGTTCAAAATAATGTGTGGTTCGTGATCTTGATACAGGTAAAATTATTATAAAAGGAAAAAGAAATCCAAGCAACCTGTATATACTAAAGGGCTACAAAGATCAATGTTACCTAAGCAAATCTTCAGAAAATTGGCTATGGCATAGAAGGCTGGGGCATCTGAGTTTCTCTCAAATCAACAAAGCAAGCAGACTTCAAGCTGTTCGTGATCTTCCCAAGGTCAATCTTCCAGAAAGTACCATATGCAAATCTTGTCAATTTGGTAAACAGACCAGAGTACGATTTAATGCCAAAGAAGGATCATCAAGTAAGCCTCTTGAACTCATTCATACTGATATCTGTGGACCTATGAGGAAAAATTCATTACGTGGGGAAGAATACTATATCTTATTTATTGATGACTACTCTAGAATGTGTTGGATCGGTTTCATTAAACACAAAGATCAAGCACTTGAAAAATTTCAGAGCTTCAAAGCATTGGCAGAAAATGAATTAGATCTAAAAATCAAGTGTCTTAGATCTGATCGAGGAGGAGAATATTCTTCAAATGAATTCTTTGAATTTTGTGAACAACATGGCATTAAAAGACAGTTCTCTGTAGCAGGCACTCCACAACAAAATGGTGTAGCGGAAAGAATGAATAGAACAATTGTTCAAATGGCTAGAGCTATGCTTGCTGATTCTAATGTTCCTGACATGTTCTGGAGTGAAGCAGCACATACAGCAGTTAACATTCTCAACAAGGCTCATGTTCGGGTAAATAGTGACAAAACTCCATATGAACTCTGGTATGGTAATCCTCCCACTGTGAAGCATTTTAAAGTTTTTGGAAGTAGATGCTTTATCAAAAATAATGATGAAAAGCTTGGCAAGTTTGAACCTAGATCAGATGAAGGGATATTTCTTGATTACTCATATTCAAGCAAAGCATTCACATGTTACAATAAGAGGCTTCGAAAGGTTGTTGAATGTATTGATGTTGTTATTGATGAGTCTCCTGCAGCTCCTAAAGAAGAAAAACAAACAACAAGAGAAGATGATAGCGACATATGGCCTTCTACATCAGATGGAAATGATATAGACAGTGGATCCAATGAAGAACCTGAAAATGATCTATCTGAAAAAGCTCCATCCAGATATGTTCAAAAGAATCATCCCGAATCTCAAATTTTGGGAGACAAGGAATCAGGTGTACGAACAAGGAGAACTCTTGTAGGATCTTCTAGTCATATGGCACTTCTATCCACAATTGAACCACTCAATGTCAATCAAGCTAGCAGAGATGAATGTTGGAGGCAAGCCATGGATGAAGAACTTGTTCAAATTGAAAAAAATGACACTTGGGATTTGGTACCAAGACCTCATGATAAAAATGCCATTGGAACTAAATGGATTTTCAAGAACAAGTTAAATGAGAATGGGGATGTTGTAAGAAACAAAGCTAGACTGGTTTGCAAAGGGTATACTCAACAAGAAGGTATAGACTTTGAAGAAACTTTTGCTCCTGTAGCTAGACTTGAAGCCATCAGAATGTTTCTTGCCTTTTCAAGTTATCAACAAATCAAATTTCATCAAATGGATGTTAAATCTGCTTTTCTTAACGGTGATCTAGAAGAAGAAGTATATATAGAACAACCGGAAGGATTCATTTTGGGAAATGATGCAAATCTTGTTTGTAGACTTAAAAAGGCTCTATATGGTCTCAAACAAGCTCCAAGGACTTGGTATTATCGTCTTGACAAATATCTTCATCAACAAGGATTTTCAAAGGGGTCTGCTGATAGCAACTTATACACAAAAGTTGAAAATGATAAACTATTGATTGTGCTTGTATATGTTGATGATATCATTTTTGGGAGTAACGAAGAATCTTTGAGTCAAAAATTTGCTTCTGTCATGCAGCAAGAATTTGAAATGTCTTTACTTGGGGAACTAACATTCTTTCTTGGCTTGCAAGTGCATCAAACTGCAGATGGTATATTCCTATCACAAACAAAATATCTTAAGCAAATTCTGAAGAAGTATGGCATGGAAGAATGCAAACCTGTAAGTACACCGATGATAACCGGATGCAATCTCAGTTCTCAGGATGATTCTCCCACGGTGAATCAACCAGAATACAGATCGATGATAGGGAGTTTACTTTATCTCACTAGGACTAGACCAGACATTATGCATGCTGTTGGGATTGTTGGACGATTCCAAGCTAATCCAAAATAGTCTCATCTTCAGGCTGTTAAAAGAATATTCAAATATCTACAAGGAACTCAAGAATTTGGTCTATGGTATCCAAAGAATGCTGATCTTACTCTTCATGCTTACACTGATGCAGATTGGGCTGGAAGTGTTGATGATCGGAAAAGCACTAGTGGTGGTGCATTCTATATGGGACCCCGGTTAGTATCTTGGTTCAGCAAGAAGCAAAATTCTATTGCCTTATCTACAGCGGAAGCAGAATATGTGGCTGCCGCATCTTGTTGCACTCAACTCCTTTGGATGATGCAAACCTTACAAGATTTTCAAATCAAATGTACTCCTCCTGTCCCCATTAAGTGTGAAAATACAAGTGCCATCAGTATTTCAAAGAATCCTATTATGCATTCAAATACCAAGCACATTCCCATCAAGTATCACTTCTTACGTGAACGAGTGCTTGAGCAAACCGTGAAGTTGGAGTATGTTCCCTCCAAAGAACAAATTGCTGATATCTTTACCAAACCTCTGCCCAGGGAAGCGTTCGAGTATCTAAGACAGAAGCTGGGAGTGTTCTCTGCCAGTCAAAAGAACAAATCTGCATAAATTTAGAATATGGCAGTGGATACACGGGTTTCATGAAACACAGTCGCGTATATACGCGAGTTCCTGCACAGAAAACCGCGTATGTCTGATTGCTGACAATTTTCTGCTTGGAGTCAGCTCTCTTCAGCACAGCTGCAGTGCTGTTTGGTATCTCTGATACTGTTTGGTATATCTGGTGGTGTTCCAGTTCTCATAATTCTTTTCTCATGTTTTGATAAAGATGCCTTGATGATTTGTTGGTGAAAGTGTTCAGGGTGCACAAACTAAGGGGGAGCCTTAGTCATATGGAAAGGATGCTTGGATGCACAGACTCAGGGGGAGCTTTAGCGTTGCTGAGTATAACGCATTGTTGGCATTATGATGATTCTGAAATATGTTCTCCATCTTGAGGACTTTCTGGTGTTGGTTATGAAAAGTCACTTTTGTAATTTGATGAAAAGGTCTTGTTAAGACCCATGATGTAAAATTGTAATATTTAGTCTTGTAAGGACTTGTCGAATTTGTAAACCCACTTGGTTGGGTAGCTGCGTCAAATTTTGTAAACCCACTTGGTTGGGTAGTTGAGTCTCATATGTAAATCCACTTGGATGGATCTTTTATGTAAGTATGAGTCATTGGTGATAGGAAGTTCATAGAGTCATGTACTTCATTGAAAAATATGCTTGAAGATTCAGCATGAACTCAGGGGGAGAGTATGATGGTTTTGGTCCGCCCTTTGCTCTTGATGTCAAAGGGGGAGAGTGACATGGTGTTTGAATGGTGTCAAAAATAGAGAGAGTGACATGGTGTCATTGTATTCTTAATGTACCTATCTGTTGTGGTAACCAAACACCATTGTGGTTGCCATCAAGTCCAAAGGGGGAGATTGTTGGCAATATGATGCAGAGTGTGGGGAGATTGTTGGCAATATGATGCAGAGTGTTGTCCTTGATGGCAACCCACTTTGATGAAGATGATGACAACGTACTTGATGAAGTTGTGCTTGATAGAATATGTTCTTAATGAAGTAAATCTGATGTATCTACAGAGAGTACAAAAGACACTGAAGAAAGGAATTTAGATTGTGCTAAATCTATGGTGAAAGAGTATGTCTCAAGGAATACGCGGATCTGTCTAAGGGAAGTCGCGTATGCACGCGGAAAAGAACGTGCCAAGTCGCGTATGGGCTAAAGCGCTCTAAAAGTGAAAAACCATGGGTCATCACCATGGTATTGACCCATTGTATTGGGTAATGATCCGCCTAATTGACCCCGTCCAGGAATACCATCGGATGTAATATGGTTTTGGGCTCATGGTATTGAAAAAGGGGCTCATGGTATTGACAAAGGGTAAACCTATATAAGGAGAAGAAATTCATTATGCAAATCATGAGTGTGGGTGCAAGATATCTGAGCTTGAATGAATACTTCTCTCTGAAGTAGATCTGAATGGAAAGGGTTACACATGAATGATAAATCTGAGTGTATGATGCACCTATGATGAAGAAAGGGATCTAGATCTGAAATATGCTTGTATTTGCTAGATCTGTTTATGGAATGATTAGATCCAAGAAGAGGCGAACATCTGTCTGAAGTGAAGGGTTAAATCTGTGTGAAGTATCTGTTCTGAAGAAATGCAATGACCTAAAATCTCTGAAGAACCATACGCTAGTTCGCCGAAGAGGAAACATGTATATACGCGGCTTCGCTGAAAGAAAAGCGTGTATGCGCAATTAAATTGGTTCTGTAATATGTACAGAAGTATACGATGGTTCGTGTGAATGGAAGCGCGTATATACGCGACATCAGTAAAGTAAAAACGCGTATGCAAACTAGGGTTTGCTAAAGTCTATGGTAAGAAATGACTGATCTATTCTGATGTATTGCTGCTATGTGTATTCTACTGTTCTGAGTTGTCTGCATCAGTTTGGTTGTATGATTGAGCTTAAATCTATGAAGAGGGTCCAGTCTGAAAATATGATGAAACGTGGCCTACAAGTATTTTTCTATTGAAGTTGTTGGATCCAGTGTGAAAATTGATGAAACGTGGTCCATAGAGGTGCTGAGGGTTGTAGCCTTCAGTCAGGGGGTTGAAGCTCCCTTCCAGGTGAGGCTGGTAAACGAGAGCAGGGGGTCGTAGCTCCCTTCCAGGAGAGGCTGGTAAACGAGTCAGGAGGTTGGAGCTCCCTTCCAGGAGAGGCTGGTAAACGAGCGCAGGTGGGTGCCTGCGTGCTGGTAGGAGTCTGCACCAGCACATATGTTGTAAGATGTTTTCTCTATAATAAAATATTGAAGGCTGAGCAACTGCAGCGGTGGTTTTCTCCCGTCTTGGGTTTCCACCTAAAAATCCTGGTGTTCATGTGTGATGCTTTGGTTATTATGTTCTTGCTGCACATGTTTACTGTTTATTGAATATCTGATGAATAAATGATGGAATGGTTTAAGTGAAGAATTAATGACATAATTAGTTCTCTGTGTATACGCGAGTTTAATAAAGGGAATCCGCGTATATACGCGAGTCTTCGCCAGGAAAGTAGCGTATGGGTTTTGAAGTAAAGAAAAGTAAAAAATTTTGAATATGCTGTAAATACTGATTCACCCCCCCTCTCAGTATTTTTCCCAACATTCCCCAAAACCATGGACCACCAGTTAAGGCTTTTTGATAGTCCTTATTGAAAGCAAACATAACTATAAAGAAAACCTTCAAGCAGAAAATAACCTTGTTGTTATTGGTCCAAGTGGAATGAATCCATTGATAGAGATATGCTATGTGAGGCCATAATCCATTAAATCGGAAAATAATGACAGATTTTGCATACATTTGATACTGGTTTTCAAGTGTCGAGTGGGAAATTTATACAGAGGGAACATCCCCCAATTTATCAACCAAAAAAGGCTTGGGAGCCTCATAGGGTTGAGCAGCTTTCTTATGAGGCTATCCATGGAAAACATCCTTGTAAGAGAAAGGTTGAGCGGAAGATGGCTTCCCGACTGCCCCTCCTCACAGATGAACGGTTAAAACCATAGAAGCATCTTTTTCAATATTATAAAATGAGAGCGGAAGGGAGTCCTCTATTTTTTTACCTCCATAGATAAATCGTTGAAAGGCACAAGGAATCCCCAGCCTGAGTTCAAGGGCATGCGAAAGGTTTTTCACTAGATCCGTAGAGCGAACCCAAAGAAGCATGGTTTTTCAAGAGAGAAGAGAGATCCGAATCTAAAAAGAGGGTGATAAAATATCCGGGGATCCCTGGCTACCAAAGCTCATCTGTGAGGCCAGATTGTCGAGCCCTGATGGCTCTCTACTACACAAGGTTCCCTCTTTACATTTATTGTTTCCCCTTGTGAGATGGTCACCCTAGCACATAAACCCTAAGGTCACGCGATGGAACGATGAGCCATTGAAGTGTTGGGGTGGGCTGGAACGATCAGTGCCTTTCTCGCTGGTAAACAATGCATGTAAGTTCATGGCTTTCTTCAGGATCACATCGGGATAGAGATCCATCCTGATCTGGCCTGGAGAGACATCGCCGACTTGCATATTATGGAAAATTGATGCCTTGTCTGCAGCTAAAAATGTTGAACATTCTTTGTACCCAATGCATACCTTATTCACCTTATCTCCCACGTAGGTGTTTTCATAGTTAGGCTCGTGGTGAATCGAAGGTGCGCCTGGTCTCTGAACGCCATGAACCTCAGGGTCGAGCTGGAGCTTAATGGTGGCGGAGGGAAAGGAGACGCATATGAAAACCCTAGCATTCATATTGGCTCTTCAAGTTTTTCCCTTCTCTCAGTCCATTGAAAAAGGGAAGGTATCCCTATTAACAATATTAACAATATTTTGTTATTAATTTTCTTTTATTAAATATTTAAGTGTTAGTAATAATTTTTTAAACTTAAAAGTCCTATCCTTATTTTTAACGTTCAATTTAATAATTTTAGTAATTTTTCTTCAACGTTCATTTTCTAATTGTTTGCATCTCTACAGTATATATTAACTTGTCTGGATCAGAACATTCATCAAAGTCTTGAAGATCAGCCACGCTTAGTGGTTCGAAACACGTTGACTCAAGAATTTTAAATGTGACTTACTAAAAGATTTCACTTAATCAATATGAATCACATAAGTTTGCATTATCAAATAATAAATTAATGAAAAATATAATTTAACCTATTCAATACTGGTTTATAAAATTTGATCTATTGTTAAACTTGAAAAACTTAAGTCAAAATTTTTATAATTAATTTAGATTTAATATAACTTACAATTTTCTATTTTTATAAAATTTAATTTATTACTAAAGTTACGATATAATCAAGCAATTTAAATTTAGTATTTATAACAACTCTTACTAATTTAAATTAAAAATTTATTTCTCTAAAGATGAGAATCAAGAAATGTAAAATAAGGTTTGTGAAGTTACTTGTAGTTGGGGATTTTCTCTATTGGAAGTTCTCCCTTAAAGAGGCAAGTGAATTTTTTTCTAATATAAAGATATAATATTTTGGTGCTATTTTGTTTCTTTATTTTTCATTGTACTCATTTAAATTTAACTCTTTTTAATAGTAAATATGAGTTAAATGATACAAAATTGGTACTATATTATATTTAAAATTTTGACAAATGATATATTTGATTATTTCTTAATGAACAACTTAAGAACTATTGTTTTTTCCACATACTTATCACAAGCTAGTCATTAAATTCATGTTTTCACATTTCTCCTTGCTAATATTACAACATGTTCACAATGATAAAGACATGTCTACTTTAAATAATTTACTTATAGATACAAAAAATAGATATTTATTTTACATAATCTAAAATAGAAAAGAAAAGTGCATCACCAAGTCTATTTTGAAAGTCAAACAAATGTCTCTTAATCACCATCACACTATTTATCATTTGATTCTTAGCGATAAAATATTTATTAATTCAACTTTTATTAATAACTACCATTGAAAAGAAAAGCCAAAATTGTTCCATTGTCCATGAAGAAAAAATTAAAACCTCTCATGCATCCATGTAAGCTCATTTGTTTCTCTCATGGTCCATAAAAATATGTAGTCAAGATTGTATACATGCATAAGACCTCCTTTCAGTTTACATAATGTTGCAAGAACTACAATTTAAATATAGTAAACACGACTTTAACTCTCATGTCAAGAATATAATCTTACATATTAATACACATTTTTTTCATTGTTAAAGACCTCATAGAGTTATCACTACATGATGATTTATGTTGATTTTGAACTAAACAAGAGGAAAAAACATGTGAACTAATTAATAAACCAATAAGTATCTAGATCGAGACTAAATCTTCAATGTTATTTCTAAACTTACTATTTTTTTCTCATTTTCCTATTTGAGAAGGGTTGTGATCATGAATCATTATTATCATATATATTGCACACAATTATAATAACTTATTTTTAAGTGTAAAAAAGTTTCCACTACCAAAAATATGTGTAAATTTTTTTGTGAATCTTACCAATTATATTATAAAATGCCAACAAGACGAATAAAAAAATAATATAATTAGTGAAATAAAGAAAAAAAAACACACAACAATAGTATAAATGATGAAATAACACAAATACATATCACTCTCGATTTTCATCACCCTGATTATCTTCCTCATTGGGCATGATAACATTTTTGTTCTCAAAAATATGTTTTTATCTAGGGTCATGTCTTAATACGAACCACCAATCCTTATCCAACACTTGTGGGTAAAAAAACACCTGGTTGTTGTGTTTTAGGAAAACATAAGTCTCCATAGCTTCATGCCACATCTTTCTAGATTTGATAGATATCATCCCACTATCGTGATCTTCCTTTACATTATTATGATCAATGGTGTCCCGCCACTTGCACCTAAAAATAACACATTGGAACAAAGAGAAGTCCACTTGAATGATCTCTTGTATATTTGAATTGTAACATAATGCCCCCTGCGTTAAGTTTTGATCGTGGTAACTAGCATAACTAGATTGGTCGAACGCGACTTCCACTCCATAGTCTTGTGTCATGCATCCATCATCGACATCCTCCGAGCGAAAACGATGTCTATATGCCCACATAGATGGGAACAAATGCACCTATAAAAAGTGAAAAAATAATAGTGACATGTGTATAATAACCCAAAAAAATTAAAAATATAAAATATATATAAATGTTACAATTCAAAGGTGAAATATGAAGTTAAAATTGTACAGAAAGAGAATATAATTACATAGTTGCTGCATCTAATCCCTATGTTTAGTGCATCCTCTTCAACACACGAGTAACAACTAGATACACCGTATTTCTCTCTTACTTGATCAACAACACAATTGTTAGGGCATGTCATTGGCATATTTTCTTTTAAATGATAATGATAAGGCACACTTCTACCATTCAAACATTCTAATTATTTCATATCATTGTCCCATTTCCTCCTCTTCTGTTCATAGAATGCGACCCATGATTGTGTTGCTTCCATATTGTAAAGAATGAATTTTTTGATGGCTTAAATTTTTGAAGTCGCTGATGAAATAAAACCAACACACACACACACACACACACACACACACATATATATATATATATATAATACGTATGAGATAAAAATATTCATCACTATGAGGTTCAATGTGAATAATTATTGTGCAGTAATTTGACAAATGATAAGCTTGCACTTACTCTTTATCATGCTCCTCTTTCCATTAATTTTGAGAAGATCCCCTTCACTTTTGTATTCATCCATTTCGTCTTCCCAAATCATTGCACTTGGTGTGTTTTCAATATTCTTGATGTACTCACTAGCATAATAGAAAGACTCATATGATATATACCCTGTGCCATAGACCCCTCGGGTTTTTCCCTTTTTTCGAACAGAACCTTTTAATTTCTTCATATATCTCTCAAAGAAGAAAATCTAATGAAAATAAACCACCCCAACTATTTCAACCTCATCTACTAGTTGAATTATAAGATGAACCTGTAAGTCCATGAAACCTGTTGGTAGTTCCTTGTCAAACATACAAACAATCTCAGCTATATCTTGACAACACCGTGGAATGCTAGACATATGAATCTCCTTTGATGTGATCCAACATACAAATGCAAATAATTTAGATATGGCACATCCTAGGTCTTTGGGGAAGTCATGGTTCACACACCCACGCATGACCAAAGGATAATGACACTGCGCAACAAATAGTACATTATACAAAAATTAATTATAAAATATCCCATTACATAAATAATATTAATAATAATAATAAAATCATGTTTTTGACATACATACTCTTATAATGTCCAAATGGTCATGTGATTTCAACCCCAACAATTAGTCTTCCAAAATGAAGCAGCACCGTAGTGAATACCCATATAAAGAAGGCACCCTCACACTCAATATAATTTCCTTTTCCAAAGAAAGATCATGTTTCTTTAAAATCCATGGTACATCACCTTCTTTGAAGGACCAAGAGGGACCAACCTATCCTTTAGTTTCTTGTCTTGGCCAAAGTTTATATTTATTTTTTGAATAAATAAGATCACTCCTAACATCCAATGTGCCACTTTCTTTCGATGACACGTGCCTCCATAAAAATATGAAACATTTTTAAATATATGCATGGGATCTAGTAAGTGGGAAATCTTAATATGCTCCCAATATGGGAGCTCATAAAAGATAGATTTCCTTTTCATCCCAAGGGGAGATTTCTCAACATAAGTGTCAAATAATTCTATATCATCGAACATAGGTTCTCCATTTGAATCAAACATTTCTGCAAACTCCTCCTTCTCTCTCTCATATTATCTAAGCCATTTAGCTGGTGTCGTTATTGCAAGCCTTTGGATTCTCTCTGATTTACCATTGAAAGCAGATGTTTCACTTCTATAAGGGTATTTTTATGGGAGAATACCCTGGAACAGTCATACACTGGCTTTCATAGGTGGTCGAATCACCTAGCCTTTAGAGAAGGTCCACAACATTTACATCCATGATACCATTTTGTTACAATACCTACAAAATTATTGTATATAGGTGGACACATTAGCGACCATGAAGATCAAAAAAATTGCAACGAATTAAATTATATGTGAAAAAATATTGTTACGCATATAAAAAATCAATAAAAATGTCAGTTACCAGAGCAAACTCCTAAGCCTCGATAATCACGTACAGTGTAAGCACATAGGCCATAAAATGAAAAATTCCTCTCTATCGTGATGTCCCTTGATACATCGTACACATGTATCCATTCCCATAATTCCTTCAATTCATCTACCAATGGCTATAAGTAGACATCCATATGCTTCACTTGTCTTCTACTAGGGACTAAGAGAGCCAACACAATATGATCATTCTTCACGGAAAACCATGGGGGGATATTGTTATTGATCACTAATATAAACCAAATATACTAGTTGGTGATTTGGAGGGAATATGGGTTGACACCATCCATGGATATGTTGAGTCGTAGACTTCGTACTTCATCCTTGAATTTTTCAATCCATGTATCCTCTATATGCTTCATGGCTATTGAATCTGTTTAGATTCACATAACTCCTGACTCACTTATGTGTGAGGCATGCCATACTTGCAACATAGATAATTCTTTACAACGAAAGAGTCTTTGAATCCTTGGGATTATAGGCATGTGCCTCAATATCTTATGAAGAGGACCATGTGATTTACCCATTTTTTTGAATTATGGTACCTGTTATGCCCACATTGGAACATATCTATTTTTCTGTGTATTCTCCTCTATATAGAATAGAATCATTCAGACATGCATGATATGATATGTACTCAACACCCAACATTTTCAACAACTTCTTTGCCTCTTCGCAGCTACCCAATAATACATTATCACTCAGAATAACCTTATCTTTGAATAACATGTAGTTGGAGGGGAATATAATTGTAAAATGTCAATATTTGATGTTCGTAAAATCAAACCATTTTTAGTGTTTATTGTGTGACAATATTTCTCAAAATATAAGGGAATTGATCGATCATGCAGGTCAATTACCTCAATATTGCCAAGAAACATGCATTCAACATGCCAAATTTTGATTTCAAGTTGTACAACAACATCATTGTCCCCAACTAAGTATACTTTGACTTTCTGCCAAGTCCAAAGAGAGGGGCGGTGGAAGCAGATTTCAGGCTTTCGAATAAGGTATCAGTGATATGAGCATCATCCCCTAGCTCATCGTTCTGGAATGTATTTAACAACATTGTCTCCATGGCAGTCATATCCCATAAGTAATCATCCATACCAACCTCTATTTGATTGCCTCCATTGTCAACTTGTGATGAAGAACTATTATTGTTGTAGTCATTCCTAATTGGTGAATTTGGACGTAGTTTGAATTGAATACATGGTTGATTCAACCAATATTTGTATGCTTCCTATCTGATCTTGCTCTTAATTTAACTTTATATCAAGTTGATGCTGTAGTGTCATGCACCAGAAGATGGTAGGTGGGTCGCTCATCATCACTAGAACATTAATTTCAAAAACTATTGAACGACATTAATACAAGATAAAGGATATTATTACGCACGTCAATGTAATAATTTTGTTGAAATTACTTTATACTAAACAATTATTACCATCGTTGATCCGGGATTGCAATTGGAAGATGCCATGTTCCAATTGGCAGGGTGAAGAGGTTGTCCATTTTCATCTACCAACTACTTGCGATATGCTGCTCCTGATAAGAGGTTCCAAAGTTTTTGAAATGGAGGAATATTTTCTGCATTTGAACTCAATTCTGAATTAGGATCCTGCAAATTTGGATACATTTTCATTCAAAATAGATAATAAAAATATAAATAAAATATGAAATTATTGGAGATGGAAAGGGAGAACTCCGTGAATGACTTTGATCAATGATATGGAACGAGTTGGAATTTGAAGAATTGGACATTTGATATTATTAAGATTTTGTCCCTGCATTCGAGAAAAATCATAAATAAAATTTTGTGTGCATATCTAAAATTAATCGTGAGAACCATATAACCACAATCTGAATTTCAATATAGTTTTCAAACTATTTTTCAAGAATAAAGTGACTTTAAGCGGAAAATTTATATTATGAAATAATGTAATTCATGTGGATGTGTCTTAAACGATAATTTGAGATTAATATGTCATTTTATGTGAAAATTAAATTCCAAATAGCATTTAATCCTGACTAGAGCGCTTATCAGAAAATAATACCAACATGGGAGCATTCAAATAATTCCTGCACCAATTTCCAACATTCCGAAAAAATATGTTATCATATTGGTGCTATTGTAGAAAAACACACCGATGTGTTTAAAAAAAAACAACATTGGTACACACATGTTTCTGAATTTTAGAAAATAGCAATGAATTCAACCAACTTGGTGCCCTTATAACAATTAGAGGACATATGCTTTTAAATAAAAACCACATAGTTGCATTAAAAAAATTAATCGCATGGTTTTGAGATTTCGAAAATAAAAAATTGTACCATGTCGGTGCGTTGAAAAAAATTGGCACCCTGATAATGTTGGTGCTCTTTTCTTACAAACCCACCAGTGTGCTTTATAATTGAACACACTGATGTTCAGATTAAAAAAACAAAAAACAAAAAAAAAGTAATTTTTTTTCTTTTTTAAAATTAAAAAATGAGCGACACCTGATTTTTCGAAATCTAATTTCATAAAGTCTTTTAAATAGTAAAAAGTTACTCATTATTTCATTATTTTAACCAAAATTTCAAGGGAGTGATTTGCAAGATAGGCATATCAAGAGCATTGTGCAACAACAAAAAACTTTGGTGTAAGAGAACTATTCAGAAGATCAAAAGTTGAAAGATATGGTGATTCACTCAAAACCTTGCATAGTAAATATTTTAAATTTTATTGTTTATTTTACTAATAAAAAATATTAAAATTTCTGTTAAGGTTTAATTAAAAGAGAGATCATTTTCAAGGGAGACATATTGGGAGCACTGTGGAGCAGTAAAATATTTTGGAATCGCAAAAATATTAGAATTTGAAAGCTATGACAATCCACTCAAAACCCTAGATAGCGAAAAATTAAATTTTACTATTACTTTTTTTTACAATTTATGTTATATTTATTCACAATTCAAAAAAAGAAGAAGAAGAAGAAGAAGAATAAATTAATTAATTAACTAAAAACCCTTTAAAATAAAAAAATAACTATAGATTTTACTAGTAACAAATTTTACGATCTTTGTTCCTATTTATATTTAATTAAAATTTAGGAAGAAAAAAAACAATTCTTACCTTAAACCCTTGCTTCTTCTTGCAAAATTTCACCTCAAGGTTTAACTTCCTCTACCACTTCACAATTAGGATTTTAATTTTAGGAATTTTAGATTTAATGGGTTTGTGTATGTACTATATATAGGATGATTTACATGTAATGTAGGGGAATCACTAAATTATATCCAAACCATGTCGGCCTTGTCCATTTAGAAAAAAAATGGATATATGTTCTACAGTGCACCTTATCTAATATAATGCACCAGTGCACCCTATGTAATACAATGCGCCTGTATATTATAATGTTGTTGGTTTTGTAGAAATCTCACTTTAAACAACAAATACTTCTGGCAGAAAGGAAAAAGATGGCTCTGAAGATGCACGAAGCTAGGGTTTGGTCCTCTGTAGCCATCTCGGTCGCCGCATCCTGGAGCGATCGCATTACTGCCATCGGCAATGGCTCAGTACCCATATGCATGGTGTGTGGGTTTGGCTTTCCCTCACAGGCCACACAGTTTGTTGCCCACATCAAAGCACACGGGAACCATCAAAAATTTCTATGGATCTGGTTATGGGCGAGATCTGTCCCAAAAGAACTTCACCGCCACACGCTCGGATACACCCTCGAAGCCTATCATGTATCCATCCCTTCATCAGAGGTGTCACAACAAGAGTTTCTCGAACTCACAGAAGGACAAAGAATTCTGGATCGGATCTGCTTGATTGAAAATTTTTCACAAAAGAAAGTTTCCATCTCCCCTCTCGTAACAGTAGACCGCTTCCTTGGATTAGATGGTGCCGCCAGCTGGGCAGCCACATTCCCTGCAAAGGAAACTGACGGCTTCAATGTCGTCGTCTTTACAGTTGCTCACAAAGAAAACAAGATCTATTCGGAAAACCCATCAGATCTCACCTCTGCTGCAAGCTCACAGCGGATCAGCTTCTCTAACTCGCCAGATATGCTTGCAAAAGCATTAAGGGTTGCAGTACACAACGCCAGCGATTGTATTCCTCGTCCAGTTTTAGTCAATACTCAAAGACAGGAGACTCTGGACTTGGCTCTGTCTCTGTTTTTAAGTGATCGGCCTTTTTCGCAGGAGAAATCCCCTCCCTATCACCGCCATGACAGATCTGCTCTAGGAAGCACGCGAGACCCAGGCTCTGTGTCCAGGCCCCTCCTTGACTCCTTTCAGATCCAGATTTCTCAACCAAAAGGCAATACTATCCTGCAAAGGGTCAGTTCTTCAGATTTGGTGCTGGATCTCAAGCTGGATCTAAAACGGCGGATTGGGATCCCTTCAGGCCTTCAAAGACTTATCTTTCAAGGTAAACAACTTGAAAACCTTCTACCTATCTCTTCTTACAGCATTAACAGGAACAGCTCTTTGGTGTTAACCCTACGTTTGAGAGGGGGTGCAGCGGGACAGTCGTCCTCCGCTCCTCCCTTCTCTTACAAAGATGCAGTACATTCCGAGATCCCCAAACCCTCGGAAGCCCTTAAATCCAAGCCTTTTTTTGTTAACAAAACAGAGGAAGTTCCCTCTGTCAAAATTTCCCATGCAGATCCTGTAAATCAACTTCAAGAATATGCAGAAAGAGCCATCATTTGCAGATTCAACGGACTGTGGCCGCGATCTCAGGACCTTTATGATTGGATTCATGCAAACTGGACACATCATTGTAAGGTCAGTTTCTGTTCAAAAGGATATTTCATTGTTCTTTTTTATGACAGTAAGCATTATGAAAATGCTTTAGAAGAAGGCCCTTGGTTCATGGGAACGGCAGGGCTCTTCTTAACGCCTTGGTTTCCAGATTTTGATCCGGCAACCGCAGTCATCACCAGGACACCTGTATGGATCGGACTTCCAAACCTTCCTATCCACTTATGGCATGTTGCAGTCTACAAAGCTATAGGCAACACCTTGGGCAGTTTCATTACGGGCAATTACAGGAGGGAAAGAGCAGGTCTCTACACATATGCCAGAATATGTGTGGAGGTGGACTTAAGCAAGGGACTTCCAGACCAAATCATTCTCAAGATAAACGACTTAGTCTGGACCCAGACACTGGACTACGAAAATATAGCCTTCCGTTGTCGCCACTGCCACCAAACAGGGCATCTGCAGTCCACCTGCCCTTCTCTCCCGGCAAAAAAGAAAAAGGAGAACCTCTCCAAGCACAAATCCAAACGATGGGCTCCTTTCTCTCCACCTCCTACCGTGGATTCTGAATCCTCTTGCTCTGAAGATGAAGCCAGCGATGCAGATTTGGATCAAGCCCCTCAAGCTGTGGTTCCTTCCAACGATGGACCGGCACACTCCTCCGATATAGCCATCGCCCAGAAACGTGCTCATTTGACCTCCTCCTCTGACTCAGAAAAGGAGGGGCCCCTCTCGGAGAACCCCAGTCTTCAAGTTATTGTTGCTCATTCACCCTTGGATGGATGGGTCAAAGTTAAAAAAAGGAAAGGGAAAAATCTTCGTGTTGAGACCTCTACCCATTCTGGGTAGAGATCAGTATTTTAGCTTTCCTGTCTTTGGTTGTAGTACTTTGCTTGTTTCACTTCTCCAGAACCGAGGTTGATAGTCCTATCATTTCCGGTTGACGGTTCTCTGTCACTCTTGACTGTATCACCATCTTGTATCATATTTTTGCTTAATATAATTAGTCCAATTTCAGAAGAAAAAAATGTTGTTGGTTTTGTATAGTCTTTTCATCGTTGCTCCCAGTGTAATATAACACACTTGCGCGCCTCTTGAAGATAGCATCGTTAAATCATTGCGGTGCGTTTAGCATTACAAATCACACCGTCATAATTTGAAATTATTTTAAGAAATTTATTTTCCTTGATGGTGTTGAATGATTAAATTCTTGGTTTGTTTAATGGGATAAACGCACCGGTATGTTTATTCAGATAAACGCACCGATGTGTTTATTCAGATAAATGCACCAATTACTAGAGCTCTTTTTGGCTAAAAATTATTTTGATTTATTTATATAATATATTTATTGGCTTATATATTGAATGGTACAGGTTGTATATTGATAAAAAAATTCTGAGAAGGTGTCAATTAGCAAAAATGTTGATCGACACAATGATAACACATCAAAAAAAGTAGAGAAGACAAGGTTTTTTGTAAATTCTTTACATACTAATATGTTTGAACTATATGTAAGTTTAACTAATATGTAATTGTTAGTGTGTGTCATGCAGAGCCACAAAATGAAGAAGGATGATAAAATTATTCTAATTTAATTGTAGAAGGGCATAAAATCCTGATAGAAAAATTGCAAAATGATGAATTGGGTGAATGAAAAACTACTGTTCAATATGAGTTTTTATTTCCTTCTTTTTTTAATTTTTCATTAATAATATACTTTATTATATTAGATAGCATGTTTCAAACAATATATTAATTCATATATGTTTAATGTTCTACAGGGAGAAACAACAAAGGAAAAGATCAATGTCATCTTAAGAAAATAAAAATTATAGAATATGTAAATGACAATGAATTGGTCCTTAGCTCATCTGGAGTGGTCTTGGAGGTTAATGAAAGAGCGGGGGGGGGGGGGGGTAGGAGGGGGGATTTTTACAAAACTATGAGGGGTCTAGTGGAATGAACATATAGACGTAGTTTTCACTTACAATACAAAAACCAATCTAATTATTCTAAGAACCAAATTACATCTAAAATACAAGAAGTGTTTCCAGAGCAATGGTCAGTGAGACATGTCAGACTTGCAATAATAAAAACATAAAACAACAAAAAAGAATGGTAATATTCCTAATTAAAATGATTTTCTATAATTATATGTATATAATACTAAAACACATTCATTTGTTAATATCGATTTTGTTATATTTAGTTTTCATATATCAATATAAAAATAGTTTATTAATTTTTTCAGGATTATTATGAAAATCCCAAATGATCAACAAGTTGATATGTGAAACATGTCAGTAGGAATGTCCAAAAAAATGTACAAGGACATGGTCAAAGAAATGGAAATAATTGCATCCTGGGAGGAGCCATCTCAACATCAATGTGCTTCAAATGTATGTAATCATGATTGACTTTGTACCTATAAAAACATAATTTGTTATTAAATATTGATTTTCAAGTATTTTCTTGCAGAAAAGAAAACAAAATGAATCTCATTGAACACTTAAAACAAGACGACAAGGAAGAAAATGGTTGATTTCAAAGTTTGTGAGTAATTTTTAATATTTCCTTATAACAACTCAAGGTTTTATTTTTGTATATTTTAAGTTGTTTTACACCAACCATTCTTGAATGTCTTCAAATAGGTGCTAACATACAAAGAATATTCTTCAGAAGAATCAATTGACATTGGGTTAAATATGGGTCGTGAGTATATTTTTCCATATCAAAATTTAACTGTGGAAATTTAAGTATCTGTGTTGTTTTACTTCTTTTAGTTTATAATTAATAGAACAAAAAATTCTCTTATATTAAATCTATGATTTATAATGGGGTTTAAAACATGTAGGAAACAAACTATGGAACTATGCCAGTAGAAGACTTATTGCAACAAGGCATGAGACTTGGTTTGGAAACCATGTGCACAATTTATGAGTCACTTCTTGTTATAATACATTTCTATTTGATTTACATTGATATATATTATTTATTTCAATTTTCATTATCCTCACCAATGTTGATACACTTATTACACTTTATTTTTATGTTTTCAGATAGAAAACGATTAAGAAGACGAAAATAATTGATGCAGTCAACAAAAAATTCCTCCAAATAACCCAAGTCATGGAATTAGCTCGAGCATTGACAACAGTTCCAATGAAGAATGATGATCTATTTGGATATTTATGCAACCTGTTGATTTTTTGAAATAATTGTCTATGAAAATCAAACATTTTGTTTAATGTAATGGGCATAGTGTCCTAATTGAAAGACAAGGGGTTACCAATAACAATCTCATTTTGTATGACAAAGAGCTTCTTATTGATATATAATAAAATACATTTTAATTTATTCTATTGTGTTATCCAATGTCACTATGAAATGTTACACCACTGATTAAATATATCGATGATTAAATATTATAATGAAGAGATGTGAAATCTGATAATATAAAAAATTAATCCAAACATCATACACAAATACACTAGAAAATTTTAATTTATATGAATAATGTTATAAGATATATTTCGAATTTTCGATGAATAATGAATTTTAAAAATAACAATAACTTCACTGTCACTGGTCGTTGTTTCCAAAAAAGAGAAAATATCATACAATAAATTGGTGCGTCCATAACATGAAAACACAATGGTGTGTTATATTATGTAAAATCACCGTGATGACATATTTTTGCATGATTGGTTCCTTTTCGGAAAATGATAGCATTGGGGAGTTTATCTCTTCAAGCATCGATATTGTTTGCAATTAACACCTTGGTGCATTGTAATTATTAACACACATGTGCTTTCATAGAATTAACACCATAATCCTATATAATATTATTTCTAGCCCCTGTGCATTTTAAAAACTAAAAACATCGATCCTTTTATATAATTGTGCGTTTATACAAACAATACACATTGGCACTGCAAGCTTTTAAAAAAAAGCACTCGAACTGCAATTATTTTTTGTGTGCCCTAGTTTCGTTCCTTACAAGAACGTCCCAAGGCCTTTTTTATGTATTAGCATTGGTGCAATAGATATTATGCACCAATGTTATTTGCATTTAATTCCTTAGTGATTTTAGTTATATATTCAGCCCTATGCATTTATATATGTAGTGCATCGGGGCTAGTTGTTCCCTGAAGCACACTGCAAAAAAAAAAAAAAAAATCTGCTAAAACCTTTGGCCGCCAAATTTTTTCAGTTATGATGAAGTTTCATTATAATCTATACTAAAAAATTTGCTACCACAAATGGATGTTGTAGCGAATGTTTTTTTTGACAATTTTTGCCAATTTTATAACATTGAAAACCTATGTTATAACCTCCGCTAGAAGGTATTTTCCTTGTAGTGATTCTCCTTTCTAATCCTTATTACTCCACTTGTATCATTCAATAAGTGCTTGAAATCGATAAGCATCCTAATAAATTTAATTACGAATATGGCTATAAGTTTGGTCAATCTTTGAAACTTATTATTCATCAATTCAATAAATATTTCACCTCACCCTCTCTTTCTCAATTGGTTCACTTTTAGGATCTTTGGTTTTATGTTCTATTCTCTAGCTCATCCCCTCGCCTTTGAATTAACATATATTTAGTACCTCTAACTCCTTTTCCTCCTTTAATCAATCTGGTTCTTATTATCATCCATCTAAGCTATTACCAACCCTTAATTGAATTTAATTCTAACTTATTGTATTTACCATCTTCCATTCATTTCTTGATTCTCCACCCTTCATTTAATGATCTTCTCTTCACATTAGGTCTCTCTCCATTATTTTATTTATTCTTTGATCCATCCTTTTCTTTGTTTCATATCTTTAATCCCCCACTTTCCTTTTTATCTTAACCCTCATCCCCTTTTTTATTATTAATTTCTATTATTTAATTTTAATATTTTATCTAATTTAATTACTATTTTCAATTCTTAAATCTCCCTTCTTTAGTTTTTGGATTTATGCCTAATCACTAATTATTCTCTCTCTCTCTCTCTCTCTCTCTCTCTCTCTCTCTCTCTCTATATATATATATATATATATATATATATATATATATATATATATATATATATATATATATTATTATTATTATTATTATTATTTATTTATTTATTTATTTATTTTTTATTTTATTTTATTTTTTTTATTTTTTTTTTTTCGAACCCCAATACTCTCATTTGACATCTTACTACAACTTCTTGGGTCTTTAGTGATGGGTGGAGTGTTGTTTCTCGCTTTGGCGCATAGTTCATGTCCATAAATACCTCTAGCATTATGCAACTATGGAAACATCCATTCTTAAATTATATTGTTCTTGTACATTAACTACCTAATCATAGTTGTACTTTCAGTGGGGAAAATGTTTGCTTTTATGAGGAGGATAGGATAGGTTGTACTTATTTTCATTTTGAGATTATAAGTGTGAAATTATTTTGGATATGCCGCCTATCCTTCTCCATGATTTTCAAGATATACTACATCCTTAAACTTCACGTCCTTATGAGATAACCAAACTAATGAAAATATCAGAGATGAGTTTTTTCTAATTCCATAGTCAAAAGTACAGTAGTATACAATTGTCTTCAAGCCCATAGTAAGTGTTCTACCCTACATTTATCCATTTCTCAAAACTATAGTTCCAATTGAGTTTGTGATGAATATCAATTTCAAGATACTTGAATGGAGACACTTCCTCTAAACTATTGTTATCATAGATGAGAGTATCATAGATAATATTTTTAGATATTATTATCGTAACTTTTATTTTATTAGTATTTACCATTATACCAGTGTTAGAGTAAAAGTCATTAAAGATGAATAATTATTTACTGAGATCCTAAAAAATCCTTACAATAAACACAATATCATTAACATCAATAAATTTAAATAAAATATTAATCAATATAAAAAAATTAATAATATTTGATTTTAATTAAAGTGACAAAAATAATTTATTAGATTAAAAAACAATAAAAATGTCTTTAAAAACCAGTACAATAAAGCATATACATAATATGTATGCAAAACTATAGATATATTGAATATTTTATTTAAATTATATGATGATGATGATGATGATGCTGGTTAACGTCCACTAAGACCAAACTTTGGTCTATCGGACCTATAATTTTCTTAGTTCTTAATTGTCTGGCTTCTCATCTTTCTTGGCGAGATTGGTGTTGTAGCTTTCTTTTTCTTCGCTACGGTCTTCCAACTTCCTTTATCTTGCAACTCCTTCATCCCTTCTGATTCTTGGACAGTGGTGTCTTATTTTCGAGAGCTGGGAGATCTGCTTTGCTACTAAATGAAGATTTCTTTTGCGCGGTATTCGAATCCTCATAGTTGTTGATGCTTAAGGGGCTCTCAAATTTGTTTTTTTGTTGTTGGGTGGGGCTTTCCCCCTACTTGTCTTGAGGGTTGTTTCTTTCTTGCCTGATTTCTTGCGATTTAGAGTTTTCTGGAGAGTATTCTTCCTTGATGACAATGTAATGTTCCTTTTGTGCTCCTTCCCACCATGTAGATATATGGTGATTATTTCTAGCATAATTTTTCTGGGAGACTTTTGGGAAATTTTTGGCTAGATGGTCTGTCTCAAAGCATGATCGACATCTGAAGAGGACACTTTCATAGTCAAGTTTCTGGCTCCAAACATAGTATTTTCTTGTTAGGATTATTTCAGCTAGGAAACCAGCACCGAAGTCCATTTCTACACAGATGCGTGCATAGGTGGTTCTGACATATTCCTCTATTTCTAGGCACATGCAGTAAAATTTCCCAATTTCATTTCCAATGGCTTTTAGCAAAGAGAGATTCCAGAGATGCAAAGGTAGGTTTGGCAATCTAACCCAAACTGGTGATGAGGTTATGACTGTTGTTGAGGGATCAAATGATGGGTTCCATGGCTTCATGAATAGGCCCGAGTTTTCCCAAAACCAAGGGGCAGAATCTAAAATGCATTGTCTGCTTTCAGAGTTTTCAAAATCTACTATAAAGAAACCCTTAGCACAAGGGTAGATATTAATTTCATCAGAAATGACAGGCTTCCATACCTCCGAGATCCAGCTGTGGAGAGTTATCAGTCGCAGCCAAAAGCCAATAAATCGGCAGATTAAGGCACTTTATGCCTACTACCATTAACAATGATATAGTATTGAATATCTTGAATGGCCATCTCCAATTTCAATATTTTTTAAATTTTCATCATATTATTCACCCTCGCATGCATAGCCCATTTTTTTGCGAAATATATACAAAAGTTAGTTTATGTCAAAACTTCGTTGAAATAAATAATTAAATAAAATTGACTAAATTTAAATATCA
This sequence comes from Pinus albicaulis, assembly GCA_034641835.2. Lineage (NCBI taxonomy): Eukaryota > Viridiplantae > Streptophyta > Pinopsida > Pinales > Pinaceae > Pinus > Pinus albicaulis. Next base: position 1,538,691,973 of record CM076584.1, read on the forward strand.
ATTGAAAGTTAGTTGAATAATATCACCTAAATTTAAATATAATTAAAGGTTATTATATAACAATAAATACTAATAATGAATGACACAAATTAGTGTCGATCACTAAGAATATCAAGGATAAAATTTCACCCGTGTTCCCCTATATTATCATGTACACAAGGTTTTATCTAAGTAAAAGGTAGAAAGGACTTATTAGTGTAGTTATTGACTTTTGATTGGATATTTACTTTCACCTTTTCACAATTAAAAGATATTTGTGGGGGTCAAATACGAGATATGATCTCTTTCATTGGAAGAAAGCTCAATATAAAGTGTCTCCACAAGCAATGAGGATGTTGGTTAAGTAGTAAGGGAGAACTTTGGAAGCAATAGGAGGATATTAAAAGAATGGGGAGGAAATTGGAAATGAGGGAAGATATTGAAAACTCATGCATGATTTATCATTTGATAGAGGTACAACATATTATCACTTCAAATAATGATATTTTTACTTTAGTGGAAATCTAATTAGAAAGGATGTGTTATTATAAGGCTAGGTTTTTTTATGATAAGATTGCTCTTGGAAGGAGGGATAAACAAAGTTTAAGTGCACTTCTTTGTTTTCATTAGGGTTTACCCTATCTACCGTAGACGTCTCTATTATAAGATATTCCAATTCCAAAGCTTCATGTAGTGATTTAGTTAATGATATTGGAAAGGAATTCATCGTATTCTCAAATATTTTTATTCAAAGGAGTAGTATACTTGTGGCTATGAATTTAAGGTTCACCCCAACCATGTCAAACCAAAATCATGCTTTCAAGTCACCTTCATCTCAAGGGATCACCTGAAACCCTTAGGAAAGGTTTTATTGTGGGCTAGGGGATAGATTACCTTTGCAGTAGGAGGAAAATAATTTTCTTAACTTCCAAATCCTCTATTTTCTAAATATGTGATCACGTTAAAATATCTCATATCAAAGGCAACAAATAAGGTGAAAACAATTCATTTAGATGCTAGAAGAAGGTTTATTATCAAATTAGATCAAAGCCTAGTCCTGATTATTTTTTTCAAGTAGAGAGCCCTAATAAGGTAGTTTTTGGGGTCATAACCATCATTGGAATTAGTGGAATAATGGTCGGTTAATAATTGGGATTCTCTTCTTGAAAGGAAAATTGATCCACATAGCCATCTAGGGTTATCTGAAAAATGGAATTGATATTCATATTTTTTATCATGATTATTCAACATAATTATCAAGGATTTCCTATGTTTTTTGAAGTTAATATCCCCAGTGACCATGGATCCAAATTAGTTTGCTAATTTTCTTTCCAATGAGCTAAATGTAGAAATTATATAACTAATACGTTATATGTCCAAGATTCTCCTGATCACATAATATTTTAACTTCATGCACAATACAGAATATATTCCACCATTGATCATCACATGCGGAAATTAAATCAATTGCAATGCACACATGAAACCATAAAAATTCACACACATTAACACAGTTGTTTTTACGAGAAAGCCTGAAGCTGAAAACCCCAACTATCTGTATATAATATATGTAATAGAGATCATGTAAAAATCCTTTTACAAAGCTGATCATATCAAGATTTCAGTACAATACAATCGCTACACACTAATCAGACCCTGATCTAGCAAATCCATGCACCGATCTCTACCACCTGCTAGCCTGCCTCTACTGCGCAATCCCTGTTGAAGAATGGCTCTGAATGAACTCAAATTTCTCCATCCTTGCTCACGCAATCCTCATTGGCATATCCATTGAGTGTTGGATGCAATCAATGCATCACTATAGTCACAAATGATAGTCACACTTGCTCTTTCACCTACCTCTCCACTGGTCTCCACTGAAACTGCCATGCACTGTAGTTAACTAATGTATTCTTCAGTTGATTAATGAGTTATTATTTAGTGAATTAATTAATGAGTTATTATTTAGTGAATTAATTATTAATTAATTCACACCACTCTCACTAGTGTATCAATCAGTTAGACTAGATACAACTAGCTCAACTGATTCTATCTGAGTTAAACTGAACACAAATCCACCAACTACTTCTACAACTCCACCAAACTCGGTCACATGAGTTCTAACTGAAGTCCTCCATGCATTAGGTCCATTAAACCCTCAGGAATAGCGTAATTCCTTCTGTCAGCTGTTGTGCCACATCTGTGCACTTAACTGAAGTTCTCTAATAGAATAAGATCATGTTTAGAGTCCAAATATTATTAAGAGCTAATAATATTCGACATATATATTTTTAGACTGGAAATCTAAAAATAGATTCTTCCCAATATGTCTAAAAATAGAAGTCCATCTATTTTTCCAACTTGACCAACCATCCACAAATAACATCCTACAACTCATAGAATATGATCGACATGTCTAAAAATAGACATACACCTAAAAATAGCATGTGTGGGCCCCACCTAGTTTAGGTGATTATTTTCCAACTAGGATCAAGGATGATGTTTCAGGATGCCTCCTTCAATGTTTCTTGTTGCAATATTCAACACTTCCTCTCAACAAGAAAGTATTGTCTTTGCATGCGACATGCAACTCCATGCATTCACCCTGCAACCTTTGCAAGTGCCCTGCAACTCCATGCATATGCTCTGTAACTCTCCTGAAACTGAAAGGCTCCAAACAACTCACTTATTCTTAATGCATCTATCATCAAATTCTTCAACTTCTACTGGTACCAACTACACATGTCTTCAGGAACCACTGCGTTGTTGAACTCTGCACCCATGCACTCTGCACTTGCTGTCAACTCTAAACCGTGCTCCAGAATCTGACATTGTCACTTTGACATGCCTGCATTAATCCAACTGATCATGCTACTGCTGCTCTGTGGGCTCCTCATAGCCAGGTTCAATTCATGAGATCCACACCATCTCAATGAATCTTTCCCAGAAATATCTTCTTGGGATTACTCATGCATGTCACCCCACCTCTCACCTGGTGGTATAGCTGCATGCACTCCCCCTGCCCATCTGGCACGAAATTTCTCTGCATGAGTGGTTGCTCCCACTCCATGATCCTCATCTTGTGGGTGCTCCACATCCCGAGGTTCACTCTTACCTACATGCAAAATTTTCTCCCTCTCAAGCATCAAGTGCATGTCTTTCTCACACTTCCCAACAGTAGGAAGCTCCGTAGAAATCCCATATACTTCAAGTCTGTAGAGATTCTTAGCTCGAACCCCAACCTTCTTAACTTGCCCTGTTGCTTTGTGCCGAAGGAAAACTTTTCCTTCACTAAAGACAACATCATAGCCTTTATCCTCTAACATTGCAGCTGAGATTAAATTCTTCTTTAAACCTGGAACATGCACTACATCTTGTAAAAGAATTATTTTACCTGACTCCCTCTGAAAGGTAATGGTACCAATGTCGGTCACATTGTATCGTCCATTGTCGCCCAACTCAACATGCAACTGGAGATATTTCTCCACCAAGTCACGGAAAAGGTTCACATCTCCCGTCATGTGAAAGGAAGCACCACTATCAAAGTACCACCCTGATCCCAATGCACTAGACACCATGCATGCGATCAATGAGAATTCAAGCTCAAATTGCGAGGCAAGAGCCTCACCAGCTGCAGCTCCAGCAGCCTGCTTGTTCTTCTTCTTCTGTGGACAATTTGTGGCGAAATGCCCATGTTCGTGACAGTGAGAACACTTCACTTTGGACATGTCATGCTCTTTTCCATCTTCACCGGCCTCAGATATATAATGGAATTTCTTCCCCTTATTCTTATTTGCCTTTGAAACCAAAGTGAAATCTTCTTCATCTTCATTCTTCGATGAAGATCCATCCCTAGTATCTCACCTTATCTCCTCCTGCACAAGATCCGACCAAAGTCGCTCCCATCCTGGCAGTTTCTCCCGTCCATTGACAAATTCTTCGTAGCTATGCCAACTCTTCGGAAACCCAAGGAGAGCCAAGCTCACCAATTCTTCTTCATCCACAATGACTCCTACACTCCCAAGCTCATCCCTGCAGTGGAAAAACTTTTTCAAGTATACCGGAATAGTGTCATTCTTCTCCATTTTTATTTTTCTGAGCTTGTCTTTAAGCACCAACTTCCTCTAGTCACTTCTGCTTTGGAACAAGTCTGTCAAAGCCTTCCACATTAAGAATGGAGTGGCTTTACCATGAAGGCTGGACACAATTTGATCCTTCACACCTTCCAACAAAATTCTTCGACACTATGCTACCTTCTTTTTCCATGTGTCAAATGTGGTTGCATCGCTAGAGCCCGGCTTAGGAACATCGCTATCAATGAACTCCTTCAGCCCATTATCATCCAACAATGCCTCCATCCTATCCTTCCATGCAATATAATTCGAGCTCCCTTCAAGGGCATGCTCCAATCGCAATCCGTTGAAAGACATTTCAATGAATGCTCAACTTCGACACCAAGAAAACACTGCAGCAAATTCGAATTCCACCAGCACAAAACTCAACCGCTTCAATAATTGCAATCTCCTATGATGATCAACTGCTCCGATACCATAAATTATATAACTAATATGTTATATGTCCAATATTCTCTTGATCACACACTATTTTAACCTCATGCACAATACAGAATCTATTCCACCATTGATCATCACGTGCGGAAATTAAATCAATTGCAATGCACACATGAAACCATAAAAATTCACACACATTAACATAATTGTTTTTACGGGAAAGCCTGAAGCTAAAAACCCCAACTATATGTATATAATATATATGTCATATAGATCATGTAACAATCCTCATACAAACCTGATCATATCAATTTTTCAGTACAATACAATCGCTACACACTAATCAGGCCCTGATCTAGCAAATCCATGCACCGATCTCTGCCACCTGCTAGCCTGCCTCTACTGCTCAATCCCTGTTGAAGAATGGATCTGAATGAACTCGAATTGCTCTAGCCTTGCTCACACAATCCTCAATGGCATCTCCACTGAGTGTTGGATGCAATCAATGCATCACTATAGTCACAACTGATAGTCACACTTGCTCTTTCACCTACCTCTCCACTGATCTCCACTGAAACTTCCATGCACTGTATTTAACTAATGTATTCTTCAATAGATTAATGATTTATTACTTAGTGAATTAATTATTAATTAATTCACACCACTCTCACTAGTGTATCAATCAGTTATACTAGATACAACTAGCTCAACTGAGTCTAACTGAGTTAAACTGAACATAACTCCACCAACTACTTCTACAACTCCACCAAAGTTCTAACTAAAGTCCTCCAGGAATTAGCTCTAGTAAACCCTCAGGAATAGCGCAATTCCTTCTGTCAGCTGTTGTGCCACATCTGTGAACTTAACTGAAGTGCTCCAAGAGAATAAGATAATGTTTAGAGTCCAAATATTATTAAGAGCTAATAATATTCGACATATCTATTTTAGACTGGCAATCTAAAAATAGATTCTGCCCAATATGTCTAAAAATATAAGTCCATATATTTTTCCAACTTGACCAACCATCCACAAATAGCATCCTGCAACTCATAGAATATGATCGACATGTCTAAAAATAAACATAGTCTAAAAATAGCATGTGTGGGCCCCACCTAGTTTAGGTGATTATTTTCCAACTAGGATCAAGGATGATGTTTCAAGATGCCTCCTTCATTGTTTCTTGTTGCAATATTCAACACTAAATAAGACCCAAAATGGAGCACTTATTGAAAAATTATGATATCAGAAAGCCTCCTCTTTTCAGACAACTTAGATTTGTCCAAATTATGTGTTCCCACTTAACCCTAATCATTCTAGGGTTACAATTCCTACATTTTAGGTTTTCTTCATAGGTTTTTTTTTACATTATTATATGTAGTTTCAACCTCATTTGATGACATTTTTTCAATTGAATAGAGCCATCAAATCACTTTTTAGATACAAGAGACCACTATTCCAGCCATTTCCTATAACTGTATAGTATTATTTTTCACGTTGGGATTTAATAATAAATTTTGGGTTTCGTGATAATGATTTTATCTCAACATAATATTTGTGTTTTCTCTAAAATATTTCATTCTTTTCTATTTCACTCTCAATCCATTATATGTTTGTGGTATGAAAGCAATTTGTGCTCTTTTTTATTTCCATGCATGTCTCCAACATGGTCAGGGTATAAGGAGTTGGGCCTAAAACTAATTGAGCCTAGTAAATTCTTAACTCACTAACATAAAAAAAACTTCCATGCCAGTCAATGTGAATAATGATGATAGATTAGGAGATCCTATCATATTTCAACTACAAAAAACCCTTGAACAATAAAGGAAAAAAATAATGGATCATTTTTCTTAGATCCTTCAACGATTCCCATAGTGAAGAAGGCATCTTCAACAATCAAACATTTCAAATTCCATTCAAGCTATAATTCAATTTTGATATCCCTCCATTTGAGGTAGGATAGATGTAGAAGTTTTCATGATATGGTTAAATATGTTAGAGGGTTACTTCTTTGTTCATACATTTTCCATCAATGAGAATATTAATTGTGCACTCCTAAAGGCCCTTCTCATGTTTAATATTGGTGGGTTACCTAATGTGATCTATATTGTATCATCATGTAATTAGACATGTATCTTGTTACTTTATTGGTAGAAAAATTAGGGGAAATGGAATCCATGGCCCATTTTTGTGGTGGGCCCTAGTATGGAATATTAGGGTTTGAAACCTTCCAAATCCATTTTGAGGCATAAAATAACATTTTTGGGGATTATAGTTTTCAAAAATTGCATGCAAATCCTCGATGTTCATATACACTTTGAAAATAACCTTAATAAGAGCTCATATGTGAATTTGTTGCCTCCTACAAGATGACCTACCTTGTTGACCACCATGGTACAAGTGGATGCCATGTCATCTCCCATTAATCACATATACGGGGCTAGGAAAATTTGGACTTTCAAGAAGATTATAGAAGGTTCAAAACCTTATAAAAATCATGGTTGAGGAAGTCAAAACCATACTCCTATATGGCTATCGAGTTATGATAAATATAGAGCCACTAGGAGGAGAAGTGGTTCCATTATTTAGTATTGTACATTCTTTCATAGCTAAGGAAACATTTGGGAGTGGTATTTTGTGAGCATAATAGAGGAGGAGTAGGATTTTGTAGCAATCGTTTAGGCCATTGTATCAAAAGGTAACTCCATAATGAGTTCTCACTCCTTTGTATGTGCATTTTATATCTAAAGCAACGACAATAGAGCATAGGCCTAGCCTTCTAGTTGGGTTTTCGCTTGTATTGGATTCCCGGGATAAATATTAGGTTAATTTGTGTGAATGGTGTATTTATGCAGTTATTATTTCCAATTTTTATTTCAGTTATTTAATAAATTTGAGCATAGAAAATAATTAATTAATTTTGCATCTAAGGAAAATTAATTTCCATGGTATAAAATTCCATAATAGTATAATATTTGCTGCAACAAATTATTCGAAAGGAATATCCATGAAAGTTTACAAATCATGTTGTGTGCAACATGCTAGAGATTCCAAATTACATGTAATTGAACCCACTTGGGTGGACTTTGTATATCCCTAAAAGAGGAGTATTTACGTATTGGAAACAATGGAGACAAGTACAAGAGATGGAAAATTTTGCAACAAGATTTCCTCAAGTACACCAATGTGTTTCATACCCTATGTACAAAAATGGGGGGTTAGGGACTCCATATAAAACCTAGTTATAAAATGCCACAATAGCCTACACATATATATATACAAATAATAATGGAGCCTCTATATATCTACTCGTTGGGAGTTGCTTACTCTTGTGCCATCAATATAGGCCAAAAAAATTAAACATAAGGGTAAGAAAGAGTTTCAGTTTGGGATCAACTATAACAGAAGGAGCTCAACACAACTTCGTTTCATTGTTGATAGTTACAACCAAAAGTATGTGACATCAGCATAGGTCACTAAGAAGATGGGGCTACCAAATATTCCATACCCCAAGCCAGTACGAGGAATAAGTGTAATTCCTTTCGTACTCAACATGTAGTTGACATGTGGCATTAAAAAACAAATATTTTTATTTTTGGCCATAAATAAAATATTTCAATTCCTACCTTAAGAAAAATAATTTTATATTGTAATGATAATATGATATAGTTACAAATTTCACCTCCCCCCCCCCCAACCTTTCACCCTCCACGATTACCAAAAATAAAATAAAATTATATATATATATATATATATATATAAAGAGAGAGAGAGAGAGAGAGAGAGGGAGAGAGGGAGAGAGAGAGAGAGAGATCTTTATTCTGGCAATAGGTATTTTCTACTTCCCAATATGAGAGTGATTTGTGATTCATTCAATTCTTAATATGAAGGTTGACAAATGAAATTTAAAAATTTATTAATAAAAATAAAAATATTTCAATGTGGACCATAAACAAAATATTTCAATTTGCACATTGAGAGAGAGAGAGAGAGAGCATCATCTAATTGTTCTACATATTGACCTTTTTCTTCAAAATCTAATGATAGAAATCTTCATGAGATAGTAATTTGTGTTGTTTAAATTACATTTTTTAATGCATAAATGGACTTAGCACCTTGGAAAACCTCTAGGGCACACAAAATTGTGCACAATACATAGCTCAAATCTGCAATTCCAACAAAACCCTTTTGGATTTCAGACAAAATTGATCACATAATATGCGTGGATAAAAGTCAAAACATAGAATAGTTAGACTATGCTATAAAAAAATTATTATTGTACCAAAAGGATGTGTAATTCCTTACATGCTCAACAGGGAGTTGACATGTGGTAATTAAAATCATTAATAACAAAAATATTTCAATGTTGGCCATAAAAAATTATTTCATTTCCCACATGAAGTAAATTTAATACTATATATATATATATATATATATATATATATATATATATATATATATATATATACCTCCCAATATAAGGGAGATGTGTAATTCATTCAATTCTTAATATTCATGAGTTAAAAAATGATGTTTCAAAACTTATTAATAACAAAAAAATAGTTTAATGTGTAATTCAAATAAAATATTTCGATATCACACACACACATATAGAGCAGTTGAAGGTAAAAAAATATTATGGTTAAAAAATTTTGATGGTTGTGGGACATATGTAATTCCTTTCTTGCTCAACATGGAGTTGACATGTGACATATTAAGAAATAAAGATTCATCTTAAACTCCAGAGCTATCATGCGCAGAGAGGGATAAATTTTAGGAAAGCTTTGCACATATAAGGATTTAATCCTTCGCAATTCTTTGTGGTTAAAACATTTTAGTTACATGCTTGGTATGAGGGAATTGTGTAAATCCTTCCATGGTTAAAATGGAGTCTACACATGGCATATTAAGAGCCAATATAATTACCTCTTAACTATGGAAATATCATGCACTGAGAGCGATGCAAATTTGAGGAAAGGTTTGCACATTTAGGGATTTGATCCCTCTCAGCATATGATAGATCCAGAGTTAAGATGTATTTATGTTGTTTATCACCCATGGTAATCAACTCTACAACATACCATAGACAACCTTGACCACCATAGCCTCTCTAATCATGACTACTTAGTACAATAGTATTATGTCTCAATTTGGTATGTTTTTCTTGCTCACGGTCCTATAAAGAGGGGAAAAAATCACTCTGGTTGCTAAAGCCATTGGAAGGGATCTCTCCATTCAATATAAATAGGTAGACTATTGGTGCAAGAATACAAGGACATCTTCACTTCACCTGCAAAAGTACCTCTACACTATCAAGTAAATTATGCAACTAATTTAACATCAAGTACCCCTTTTACCGAAGACATTATAAACAAATTCTCAATTTTGGAGAAAAAGTATATCAAACATTAGATTCAATAGTTGATACAAAAAGGAACATTTAATCAGTTCCCTCACCTTTTGAGAGCCTTATTATATTGGTTCAAAATAAGGGTGAGTTTTGGTGACTTTGTATGGACTATACATCCCTTTAAAAAATAATATTAAAGTCTCAAAACCCCATTCCTTGGAGTGATGATATGTTCAATCAACTCAAAGGTGATTTTACTAAGTGTCAATTAAGAAGTTGATGTGTGAAAGACAACCTTTAAGTCTAAGGAAGATTTCTTCATGTGGTTGGTCATGCCTTTTGGCTATCCCGATGCACCAAAAACGTTCTTGAGGATGATATACAATATTATATGACCACACATCAATTATTTTGAAATTTTATACCTAAATAAGATCCACATATTCACTTAAACATGTGAAGCATATTTGAAGCTCATTTAACAAGTCTTTGACGCCCTAAGGTAAGACAAGCTATACACCAACCTAAATATGTGCTCATTCAATATGTAAAGAATTTAGTATTTGGGGTATATAGTCGATGATCATGGTCTACATGTGTATCTGGAAAAATTCTAAGATCCAAGTCATCCCTAGTTGCTCAACCTCGAAGATAGCAAGGGATTTTTGTGACTTCTTGGACTTCCATTACTTACTGTAGATTCATGTTAAGGTTTTATGTTATCGCTTAACCCTTTAGATAGGTGACTAAGGTTGGAGCCAAGGCCAATTTTTTTAAGTACAAGGTACCGTGAAAATCATTCAATGAGATAAAGCATCACCTCTCCACAATGTTAGTCTTCATTCTTACAAATATGCAAGAACCATTGATAATGGAGATAGTTTTCTCATATTATGTCAATACTGCAGTCCCCACACAACATGGATATTGGTGGCTTATTATAGTGAGACAAACATTGTCATGATTTTCTAATAACCCACGTATGAAAATAAGCCCCACTCTATTTTCCAAACCTATCAATAGTGCAAACATTGAATTTCATGAAAAATGTTGATGATTGTTATTAAAATTATCAACAAGGCTTGAATTGCAAATTGTTTTAAGCTCTCTCCCTATAACACACCCAACCCCCTAATGTCGCATTAGGGCTTTGGGACATAATTAGACCCGACCTTCAAGGTTTATTATGAACATGGAGTTGTCCAATTTTCTCTTTCTTCCATCACCTAAATTCACAATTTCGATATTTCCATCATCTTCTTCTTGTTGAGAGCTTGCTAATGATTTAATTACATCTCATTATGAGCTCCATGCACAAAGTTATACCTATTTTAATATTTACCTCATAAGGTACACCTCAACATCCATACATGCCACATTTCGTCTCTGCATTGGTCCACGTCCTTGGCCCACCCATCAAATCAAACCTTGTCATATCGATGTTTTCCATAAAATTCCCTTTGTTCAAATCCCCTAGGTTTTAATGTCTGATATGTTGGTATATTCAAATGTTGAAATTCCAATACAACCATATCCATTATCATCATGCCAATATTCCAGTATACCAATGGGATGATAGGATTATATATAGCTCAACATTCCACCACATCTATTTAACATCCATTTAGAATGTCACACATGGCAGATGCTAACGTGTTCTCTGCCATGTGGAACTGTTGACATGTCACTCACCTTTTCTGATCTGGATTTATGTAGGAACAAAATTAAATACAAAAATACACATAAAAGCAAATATGCAGCATAAATAAAACTTCATTTCATTAATAACAAATAACTGAAATATGCTTACAGACATAATGGAAATAAACTAGCTAAGGCACTGGTAGCGTATCTCTGAGAAGATATGTGGTGGCTACAAGCCTCTTAAATATGTTACAATGAGGCTCGAGGGCCTATTTATTATTGAGAAATAATGGAAAACCCTAAGCATCAAAAAACCTAACCCTAGGAGATGAAGCGCCAAAACTATGGGCCTCGTTCAGGTAAATTGATACATCAATCTTCTCAGGGACGTAACTTTGGCATATGATATTCGTTTGACATGCACAATACCTCGCTAAAAATATCTATCTGAGGACTACAAATTTTTATGGGAGAAAAATCAAAGGAACTTTCATTTTGCTCCTGATTTTTCCAAAAAAAATCTTTTAGGGCCTCAAAACGGTTCCAGAAGTTTAGGACCCGAAAAACTGCTAAAAATAGTAAATTGTGCTACAATTTAGGAAACTAAAAAACTAAAAGAAAAAAGGGTGGGGCCCCAAGTGGAATAGGTGGGTGGACACCAATATACACATGTATCATTCCTCCCCCCTTAGGAAGAAATGGTCCCCATTGCGTTGAGTTCCTCCATGAGATGAGGAAACTTCTGCTGAACTTGGTCCCTGGTGAACCATTTCCCTTGGTGTAGGAGTTGACCAGCTTTGAAAACCAGATGCAGTTGGATATTCTGCTGGCGAGTGTTCTTGATTTTCATGTACATGATATGATCTATGATAGCCTGTTCCATGTAGTCTGGGTTCAACTTTGTTGGTGTGAGTTGTTCTGGAATGTCGGAGGTGTCTAGTAGAGGTGGGAAGTAGGGCCGACGGCGGTCCACATTGAACACTGGGTTCAAACCAAGGAATGTTGGAATACTGAGCTCAAAGTAATTGGCCCTTATAGCCTTGGTGATGGTGTATGATCCATATTGAAGCGAGCAAAGCTTGCGGTGGGGTCCAGCGAAGTGCTCCTTTTGCAAATGTAGCCACACTTTGTCGCCCATTTGGAAGTTGTGTGGTACTCAATGTCGATAATGTCATTGCTTGTACTTAGCAATGGATCTATCCAATATGTCATGAACCTATTGGCAGATGTGTTTAATGCACTCAATGAAGTTGTTTGCCTTGTCAGCTTCAAACTGGACATGAGCCAAATTAGCCTGAGTAGTCACAAATGGCATGGCTATGTCAATGGGACATAGTGGTTGGAATCCCAAGCCCACCTAAAAGGGGATGTGGTTGGTTGAGTTGTGGAGAGCCCGATTATAATTTTTTTTTACATAGGGAAGGTTCTCATCCCATGTGTGTGGATGCTTTGAGTTGTACATGCGCATAATGTGTACAATCATCCTATTGACGACCTATGTCTAGTCGTCAGTTTGGGGATGGAAAGTTGTGGACTTGGTGAGCTTGGTGTCTAGCATTCTTGAGTGGCTGGACCAAAATGTGCTAAGGAATTTTTTTGTCTCGATCTAAGATGATAGACCATTGGATCACAAAGTGCACCCACACTCGTTCAAAGAAGAGTTTAGCAGTGGCTTCTGCTATGATATTCTTTTTGCAGGGTGCTATAATGGCCATCTTCGAGAATCTGTCGACGACCATGAAAACATAGTCATTTCCATGCTTAGTAGAAGGAAGTCCTGACATGTAATCCATGGATATGGATTACCAAGGTCGACTAGGGGTAGGTATTGGAGTATAGAGGCATTGCTTCTTGATGGTCGTTTTAGCAATAGCTCAAGAAATGCAGGATCTGATATACTTCCCGACATATTGTCGAAGGTTCGGCCAATAGAAACACTTCTGTAGTACGACCACTATTTTCTCAACCCCGAAATGCCTAGCAACCCGACTGTAGTTTGCTTCCCAAATCATCTTGGCACGCTCACTTGAAGGAACAGAAACATGTCCAAGGTGACATATCAGTGCACCCTGGAGGTGAAAATTTGGAACTTTCATACCCTCCAAGAGTGTCTTGTATGTGTAGCCGAATTATGGATTGGTCTTATAGAGAAGAAGCCAATCAGAAGTCTCATTCCCACAAGAGTTGATAACGGTGATTAGCACCACGATCAGTGGTCAGCTGAGACAGTCTGCAACATTATTGATGTTTCCCTTCTTGTACTTTATTTTTTAATGAAACTATTGCAGATATGTGGACCACTTCTGATGGAAATCGTTCTGAAACTTCCCTTGCATCTGTAGAACTGCAGGGGTTGTTGGTTTGTGTGGATGACTATTTCCTTCCCCAAAATGTAATGCTTCCATTTTCAGCAAGCCTGCACAATGGAATACATTTCTTTGTCATAAGTGGGATACTTGCAGACTGTGTCGGACAGTGTCTCACTATGATATGCCACTAGATGACCCTATTGAGTAATAACTTCCCTAGTAGCATAGTCAAAGGCATTTGTCTCAATCTCAAATGGTTGTTGCATGTCTAGTAATGTGAGCACTGGGGCAGAGCAGAGGCGATGTTTCAATTCTAAGAATGCCTTCTGTTGAGATTCCGACCAAAATTATTTTTCTTTCGCTCCTCCCTTTGGTGACTTGACTCAAGGGCCAAGTGATATGAGATAATCCCAACACGAACCTATGGTAGAAATTAGCAAGGCCCATAAAGCTGCCAAGCTCTATTAGAGTGGTTGGGGATGGCCAATCTCGAATGACTTGAATCTTCATTGGATCCACATGCACCCCCCGCTCATCAATAATGTATCTCAGATACTAAACCTCGGTCATGCCAAAAGTGAACTTCTCCAAATTGGCACACAACTTGTGTTGCCGCAGTGTTTGGAGGACCTGTCAAAGGTGGTGGAGGTGCTCTTCCCAAGTCTAATTGAAAATCAGGATGTCATCCAAGTAAAATACTACAAATGAGTTGGTGAATGGCCACAAGATGTCTTCCATTAGCCTCATGAAGGTTGCGGGAGCATTCTCAACCCGAAAAGCATGACCTGCCATTCGAAAATTCCCTCCTTGGCTTTGAAGGCAATCTTCCACACATCGGAGGGTTTGATTAGTACCTGGTGATACCCATACTTCAAATTGATCTTGCTGAAATATTTTTCCCCTTTGAGTTGGTCCAGAAGGTCATAAATCTGTGGGATCGAGTACTATTCTAGACAGTGATCTTGTTTAGCGCACGATAGTCAATATAGAGTCTCCAATTCCCATCCTTCTTATGCACCAACACGTTCGGCACCCACATTGCGATGAACTCGGTCGGATGTAACCTTTCTACAGCAGCTCCTAAATCTGCCTCTTGATTTCATCGTTCTCCATAACAGAGCACTGATAGATCGGTCCATTGGGAACCGGTGAACCTAGGTTCATATCAATGGGGCGCTTGACCTAACAATGTAGAGGCACCCTTGTGGGTGAGGTGAAGATGTCCCCGTACTCCTCAACGACCTTGTTCATTTGTTTTTTTCGTGTGGAGGAGCCCTTTCTGGAGGTCATGGCCACAATATTCTTCTTTCCCTAAGGCTGGATCATAAGGAAAACAATTTTCCCTGTTTTGGAAATGAGCTTACTGAATTGTTTTGCAGTAACCAAAGAGATAGCGGTAGGCGGTGGTACATCTGGTATCCTATACAACTTATTTCCCAAATTAACAATAACAACATGAGGCCTGGACTCATATACATCATGTCGCTTCCACAAGTATGGTTGGCCTAATAATAAATCACAAACATAAAGAGGATCAATGGCTTGATGTTGTAGGGAATGCGACACTACTGGCTGATGCGGAGATCCCGTCCTTGGTAAATCCACCCAATGGTGTACAGTTGTGGGTGTGATATGGTTTGCAAGCCCAATCACTTCAAGACCTCTGCTGAAATGAGGTCCTTTTGGCTCCCACTGTCGATAATGAATTGTAGCAAGGAACCCTTTACCCATATCTGGGAGTGGAAGAGACGCTCCTCCTCCTCCGGATCTTCCGGTTCCTCCTTCTAAATCTTTGTGGTGGCAATGATGGCATTGGGCTTTGCATCCATAATCTGCTTCCTTTTTTCATTCCTCTTGTCGGTTTCTAATTCAGAGTCAGAGCATGCATCTGATTCATAAGCCTTCATCTCAGCCACCAGTGACTGCTTGGCCCGAAACTCACTTGTATTGTGAGTCGAGCTCTTATGGAACTCACACCACTTTCCTCTATCCTTCTTCGGCTTCATGGTGTTGTTCTTTTCTTTCAGATTTGGCAGGTTTTCTTGGGCCACCATGCCTTGGATTTGTCCTTTGTTTTGTGGTTTGGGGGCACCTTTCCCTTGCTTTTGATTCCAATATCCAAAGTCTCACTTCTTCTATTTGAATTTCTGCTCAATCTTGGCAGCGTACCAGTACGTCGTACCAAGAGAGGATATTTCGAGGAACTCCATTTCCTCCTAAATGTACATGTGCAAACAACTACGGTTCTTCAGCACCAAATGTTTCTCTAAATCTTTGATGCCCAACTTTGTGCGCAGGGTATGGAACACAGTCTTCATCTCATGCACATCTTGATCCCTTTGTTGTTGTAGCGTAGTCCATTTCATGTACTTATCCTCATAGCTCCCCAAATGATAGAAATAATTCCAAGTGGGTACGGCCGAGAACAAATAGGATTCTCCCTCATCCTTTTTATCACAGTAGGTTTCCCACCAGTCCTTGAGGAGTGCAAAAATAATCTTCTCTCGGTCGGAAAAGTCATAAACCGAGAAATATCCTTCTAATAGATTCAACCATATATCTATGACGTATGAATCTATTTGGCCCTCAAATATGGGAATGTCAAAGTTTACTTGTACCTTAAAATGAGTGGCACCCCTAGAGTTATTTTTGGATGTAGATGTGTCGCCGGTGGGCATTCGTCGAAGGATCTGGGAAAATTTATCCATCATCACGTTCCTTTGTTTCTCGAGGGCTTCCTCGAGCAATATTTTGATAGGATCTCCTGCTCCCTCATATTTATTTTCTTCCCCCATGGGCGACCGTCAAGGTTTGCGAGGTTGATCTTGCAAAGGTTCAACCAAATCGAGCCCTAACTCCTTATACCTCGACCTCGTTGGGGACATGCAAAGAAGGATTGAGAAAGAGAAAACATGTCTCTGATACCACTGATCTAGATTTATGGAAGAACACAATGAAATACATAAATACACATAAAATCAGAGATGGAGCATAAATAAAACTTCATTTCATTAATAACAAATAACTAAAATATGCTTACAGACATAATGGAAATAAACTAGCTAGGGCATTGGTAGCTTATCTCTGAGAATATATGTGGCAGCTACGCGCCTCTGAATTGTGTTACAATGAGGCTTGATGGACTATTTATTATTGAGAAACAATGGAAAGCCCTAAAGATCCAAAAACCTAACCCTAGGAGATGAAGCGCCAAAACTATGAGCCCCATTTGGGTAAATTGGTACATCAATCTTCCCAAGGACGTAACTTTGGCATACGATCTTTGTTTGACACGCAAAATACCTCTTTAGAAATATCTATGTAGGAATTTACAGGGTAAGTTCTGTAGATCAAGAACCAAAGGTCACCGCTCACAAACAAATCACAAAACCATACACCAGTATAATCACGTGGTTAAAACCCTCAAAGAGGGAAACAGTCCACGCCCTGAGCCAACGCGGCCACTTCAGGGAATTTATTAATATAAAAGAAAAGTTACATATGTTTCTCTCATAAATGGTTACAAGACAAATGACCCTCCATGCTCTTTAAATAGAGATCATGGACCAATTGGGTGTTAAGCCACGGACATTAGGGGAATTTTGAGGTCTAAAATGGGCATCCTAAGGAAATAATAAAATAATAGCTAAACCAATAAAATAATATTTATGAATTTGAAATTCACTTTTTGCACCACAATTCATGTAACCATAGTTAAATTCAATTCAAAAGTTGTACCAAAATAAAATTAGTAAAAAAAATTGTATTGATGTGACTATAAATAAGAATGATGTTTTCAAGAAAAATTCATTATCATTGAACAACTAATGCATTTGTCCTTTGTACTTCAATAACTTAAAATAAAATATAAATATAAATTTATAAATTCTTAATTATATTATATGCCATTAATTAAAATTTATATTATTTAAATTGTATAATAACATGTAATTAATATACTGTATAAAAATAATATAATATAATATAATAAATGTATAGGATATGCATTGTTTCTTTCAAGAAATATGAAATGAAAATAATATATTTGTATTCAACAAGTGTGAAATGACATTTATTATGAGTACTTTACTTTGACTTTAAAAGTACTTATAGCACTACCATGGTTAACCATGAATTTTTATCCACCATTGATAATGTGACAAGTAAGTACCTTTAACTCAAACAATGCCACCTCAACCATTAGGGATAATGTCATCCTCTAAAATGTGATTGGTTCTCATAAAATGAATTTTGATTGTACATTTTCCTTAGGAAGCCCATTTTAGACCTCAAAATTCCCCTAATGATCAAGTGCCGTTAATATTGAGGTGAGAGATAACCGTCAGATCACTACAAATTGTAACCGTCGGATTATAAGTTACAAATGTATATGGTAAAGAAACACACTTTACCTAACTCTACACTAGACTAAGTTATTCTTAACTATTTCCTATGTGTCGGAATATCCTAACATCCCCCCTTAAGAACAACTTGGGATAGGATAGAAGGATTTACAAAGGTGACACAAAAGGAGCCTATTTCCTATGTGTCAAAATATCCTAACATCCCCCCTTAAGAATAAATTGGGATAGGATTGAAGGATTTACAAAAGTGACACAATAGGAGAAGGAAGGAAGCATTAGAGCCTATCCCCCTTTAATGACAACTTTCCTGAACTCCAAGCATGGATCAAAGTTTGGTAAACTTCGCTTCTGTGAGAGCCTTCGTAAAGATATTAGCTACTTGATTATTGGTCGAACAAGCTTGCACTTAAAGAACACGATCATGTATGAGCTTTCTGATTAATTGTATGTGGATTTCAATGTGTTTCATACGCTGACGCTGAACTGGATCTTTGCATAGTTGAATGGCACTCTGATTAGATGGATGATGCTAATGAAGACCAAATTCAGACAGGATCTGACGAAGCCACATGGCTTCAACTGCACCACGATACTTTGTTTCTGCTGAAGAAAGGGAGATGGCACTTTGTTTCTTACAAGACCAAGTAATAGGTCCTGAACCAAGAGTGAATACATATCCTGCAGTGGACTTCCGATCATCAGGGTCACCAGCCCAATCAAAATCAGTGAAACCAATCAACAAGGGAGATGCTCCTGCACTGTAATTAATCCCAAATTGAACTGTACCTCAAATATATCAAAGTATTCTTTTAGTTTTTTTCCAGTGACTTTCATGAGGTTGGTGCATAAACCGAGCGACAAGTCCAACGGCAAAGGAAGGGTCGAGATGGGTATGGGTTAGATACAAAATTTTACCAACAAGTTGACGGTATAAGGTAGCATCAACTTCGGGGGTAGTACAGTTGACTGAAAGCTTGACTCCAGACTAAAAGGGAGAAGGGGCAGGCTTACAGTATTCCATGTGAAAGTGGTGTATAATATCACAAGCATACTTATACTAAGAGAGGGTAATGCCTTCCTTGGATTGCAAGACTTGAAGACCAAGGAAATAATGCAAGTGTCCTAAGTCTGTCATTTCAAACTTCTTTTTGAGGCTAGACTTCACATGGTTTATATGATTTGGATCACTACCAGTAATGATAAGATCATCAACATAAAGAACAAGGATGGTGAAGGAATTACCCACCTTCTTGGCATAGACAGTGTTGTCAGAATGACACCTAGAAAAGCCATTATCTAAGAGAAATCTATCCATTTTTGCATACCAAGCCCGAGGAGCTTGTTTGAGACCATAGAGAGACTTCCTAAGGTGACAAACAGGGTTGGAGTCTTCTTGGATAAAGCCAGGGGGTTGTTCCATGTAGATTTCTTCATGCAAATCTCCATGTAAGAAGGCAGATTTAACATCCATCTGATGGACTTCCCATTTAAAGGAGGCAGCAAGGGAAAGAATAAGGCGGATAGAATTCATTTTGGCAACAGGGCAGAAGGTTTCAGTATAGTCAATGCCTTCAACTTGTGAAAAACCTTTAGCGACAAGACAAGCTTTATGTCTATCCACTTTTTCATTTGGTCCAAACTTTGTTTTGTAAACCCATCTGCATATGACAAGTTTTATTCCTTTTGGAAGAGGAACAAGATCCCAAGTATTGTTTGCCAATAAGGAACCATACTCTTCATTCGTAGCTTCATCCCAATCTGGATGACCGGAAGCTTCTTCAAAGGTTTCTGGATCAAGTTTTTTCTGGAACTTGAACCAATAAGGAAGAGGCTCTTTTGAACTGAGAATATGTACGTCGTCGATCGGCAGGGTCGCCTGCAAGAGCACCTGCTGCATCTCGAGTAGAACAGACCCATCTTGGAAGCGGTGGAGTATAAGGAACAATTTCACGAGCTGGAGGAGGATTTTCATCCTCGCTATCATCATTTGAACTAGAAGGAATGCTATTAAAAATAGAAGAGAGAGAGAGAGGTGGCACATATGCTGAATCAAGCTCGCAGGCCAAAGGTGGCACACCCGTCGAACTAGGCTCGCAGGCCGATATATTTTCATCAAAACTTACATCTCTTCTAATGATTGTATTTTTGGATTTGGGTTGAAGAATTCTATATCCTTTGACATCTTCAGAATATCCAAAAAAATACATTTTTCACTCTTAGTTTCTAAGGCTTTATGTTTCGCATCTGGAATATGGGCCCAAGCATCACTTCCAAAAACACAAAAGTGACTTACATCTGGTTTGATTGAGCTCCAAGCTTCTTCTAGAGTTATATTCTTTAAAACCTTAGTAGGAGTGTGATTTACTATGTAATTTGCACAGTTAATGGCTTCTGCCCAAAAATTGAGACCAAGTCCTTTGGATTGAAGCATACAATTAGCCATTTATTTTAAGGTGCGATTCTTTCTTTCAGCAACACCATTTTTTTGTGGAGTATATGGAACAGTATGTTGCAATTGAATGCCATGCTCAGTGCAGAAGTTGATAAATTTTTTGTTAACATATTCTCCGCCATTGTCTGATCTTAACTTAAGAATTTGATGTCTAGATTGTTTCTCAACAAAGGCCTTAAAGGCCAAGAACATGTTAAAAACTTCACTCATGAGTTTTAAGAAATATACCCAAGTGCGTCTGGAAAAATCATCAATGAAAGTTAAGAAGTACTTGCAACCAAAGAAAGAAAAAATAGGAAGTGGACCACATAAATCACTGTGCACAAGCTGCAAAGGGGCTTAAGCGTGCCAACAGGCACGTTTGTCAAAACTATCCTGATGATGTTTTCCGAGTACACATCCAGAGCAAACACCATCCCGGAAAGACACCATAGGAAGGCCCGTCGCCATATTTTCCTTACATAGAGTTTGAAGAGAGTGGTAGTTTAAGTGACCAAAACGCTCATGCCAAAGTTTGTTCACATCATCATTATGAGCAACAAAAACAGAGGGAAGAGATGATGACCCAAAGTTGTCAAACTTATACAACCTTGTGGAATCATTAGCAATGCCAGTAGCTAAAATAGGTTTAGGATCTTTGAGGTCCTTGATTACAACATCATGGGGTGAGAATTCTACTATTTTCCCTTCACCTGAATGAGTTATCTGATAAACAGATAAAAGGTTGCATGACAAGGTAGGAACACATAGTACATCATTAAACTGACCATTATCTAGATGAATGGTTCCAGATCCTACAACACTAAGAGATATATCATCACCAACATAAATATGTTTGGTGTTACAATCATTTAAAGAAGAAAACATGGACTTATTTTTAGCCATGTGGTAGGAAGCTCCAGAATCAATGAGCCACTCATGAGAAGGAGAAGAAGAAGATACATTTAATGCATAACCAGATCTTGATGCTTGACAACCACAAGCAGAAAGTGCCATGCCTGAAGATGAAGGTGAAGAGTGCTCCAAATTGATGTTGTGCTTCTTCATTGCTGCTTCTAAGGCTTCCATCTTCTTAAAACATTTGGACTCTATATGGCCAACCCGGTTGCAAAAGTTGCAATGTCTCTTTGTCTTCTTCCCTTTCTTTTGATTTGCCTTATTATTTTGGTGATTTGAGTTTTCATTTTGTGGTTGAAATTTATTAGGGCCCTTGTTTGGTTTAGGACCATATTTTTTAGGATACTGCTTCTTGGGATTCTTTTGATATGGTTGTTGTTGGGTTGCTAAGGCTTTCTTAGAAGCGTTTCCAGCAGTGATAAGACCAAGGTGTAAATTTTTTTCTTCTTCTCTTATCAAAGAATCACAAAAGGCATCAAAAGAGGGATTCTTGTAGGTGGTTCCTAAAGAAATGATGGCTTCTCTGGTGGAATGGAAGGCAGAAACAAATATAGAGTATGCAGGACCAAGCTTAGCAATAATGCAATATATGAGGCTACCATCGTCCTTTTTTATCTTACAACCTTCTAAAAGAATTTGGAGGGCCTTAAATTTGGACAAAAAAATATTCAATGGAGGAGAAATTATTGGGGTCCAAAGTAAGCAACTCATTTTCAAGCTGGTGGGCCCGGATTTGATTTTGAACGCAAAAAAAAGTTTTTAGTTTTTCCAGGGCCTCATCAGGGGTGTCAATGTCAAGGATATGAAATCGAAGATCTTGAGCAATGGACATTCCTATCAACCCTCGTGCTTGATCTTGTTTATTTTACCATTTAGCAGCTTTATCATCATCAGAAGTTTTAGTTTCTTATCTTGTGGCTATTCTATAAAGCCCTTTACTTCTAATTATATCTACCATGTGAGGTATCCATTGGAAATAATTGGTGCTGTTAAGAATAATCGGGCATGCACTTTCCACTTTAAAAAAAAAACTGAAGCTGAGAAAAGCTGAAACTAACTGCTCCAATGGAAATATTTCAAAAAATTAGGCCATTTCAAAAAAAGGCTCAAAAAATGGCTTCCGGATGAAGAAGTTATGCCTTTTGAAAAAACTAAGTTGTAGATGTCGAATAGTTACGGGAACAGGATGAAGTGCGGCTTTTAAAATAAAAAATTCCGCCCCTTTGAACAAAACCTTTTTACAAAAGAAGCTTGAGAAGGAGACTTAAACCCAAGACCTTTATTCTCATAAACTAACCCCTCACCAAGTGAGATAGTAAAAGGACCATGTTATTTTAGAAAGGAGGAAGGGGGTATTATTATTATTATTATTATTATTATTATTATTATTATTATTATTCTTCTTCTTCTTCTTCTTCTTCTTCTTCTTCTTCGGTGTATGTGCCTTTTCCTGCACAAAAAACACAAAAAACGAGGCAAAAAAAAATGAAATCCCTATTCCCCCTCACCAAGTGAGATAGTAAAAGGACCATGTTATTTTAGAAAGGAGGAAGGGGGAATTATTATTATTATTATTATTATTATTATTATTATTATTATTATTCTTCTTCTTCGGTGTACATGCCTTTTCCTGCACAAAAAACACAATAATCTAGCCAAAAAAAAATTGAAATGCAAATCCTTACGGCAAAATGTTAGATTCTCGGTTAGCCTTATTGGCAACTATCACTTTTTTCACTATTTCTAATTTCCCGAGATCGCACAAAGACGCGGGGAAAGAGCATACGTAGCAAAATAAATCCCTTTTTCCTATTTCTAATTTGTCGAGATCGCACGGAACGCACAACAAAGAGCATACACAGAGAAGAGGGTATAGATCCGGAAAATAAATAAAACCTTAATACAAACAAACAAACAAAAAAAACCAAAATAAGCAGAACTATTAACAAATATAACTGCAAAATAGATGATTTATACCTCCAGATCTAAACTGACATAACTTGGGCAGCCGGAAACCTTTTCGCATGAAACAAAATGTGTTCCTCACTACAATAGATGCTCTGGACACAACCGAGCAGTTCTCCAAGACCAAAAAATTTCAGAAATAGTAAATCTACCAAACGGCATTCGCATGTAGTCAAACTGGCTTCGGATTTTGAACAACAACGGACGCGGCCCTCAAAATAGCTCTGATACCATGTAGGAATTTACAGGGTAAGTTCTGTAGATCAAGAACCAAAGGTCACCGCTCACAAGCAGATCACAAATCAGTACACCAGTATAATCACGTGGTTAAAACCCTCAAAGAGGGAAACAGTCCATGCCCTGAGCCAACGCGGCCACTTCAGCGAATTTATTAATATAAAAGAAAAGTTACATGTGTTTCTCTCATAAACGGTTACAGGAAAAATGACCCTCCATGCTCTTTAAATAGAGATCATGGACCAATCGGGTGTTAAGCCACGGATCAATTGCCGTTAATACCAAGGTGAGAGATAACCGTCGAATCACTACAAATCGTGACCGTCGGATTATAAGTTACAAATGTAAATGGTAAAGAAACACACTTTACCTAACTCTACACTAGACTAAGTTATTCTTAAATATTTCCTATGTGTCGGAATATCCTAACATTCTATCCAAGGACTAAAACTTTTGATGTGAGAATCATTGAAAAAACTTCCATGTTCCTCCCAATTTTTCAAAAAAAAGGCTCTCGAAGTTCAGGACCCGAAAAAATGCTAAAATAGTAAATTGTGCTACGATTAAGGAAACTTAAAAACTGAAAGAAACAATGGTGGGGCCCTAAGTGGAATAGGTGGGTGACCGCAAATATCCACCTGGATCATTTTCCTAGTTGGCATGCAAAAAATGTTGAATATAGGTGACACATGGGATACACATGGAACTTACACGTCATTATGGGTGACATCATCATGACATCACTCCTTGATGGTTCCATTACTTTGATACTCTGAGGTCTCGATGTCATTAATTAACACACCCAATTAACATAAATATTTGGCTTCAAGTGCTAGTCTTCTGACTGGAGCCGCGTTATAATAGAGTTTCCCCCAAAAGGAATTTCTTTCATTATTTATGGGTCTCATATATCAATAATCCCTCCTTCCTCTTCGTTCTCAATCACAACCCTTATGTTGGCCATGTGACTAGGGTATAAGACCGAGGCCTCCAAACCCAAAATACTTATAGAAGGTTGCGGTAAGGGATTTCTTCATGAAACAAAGGATCAAAACCCAAATTCTCTCTCAATTAGGGTTTAACTGCAAGAAAAATACTTTACTTCTCATGAAAGCCAAAGAGATATTTTGGATTGAGCCTTGATCAATGTAGAATATTCCTGATACACAAATATCTCCAATGGGACTACAAAATTGACCAATATCGTCCATCTTACTACCAATTTACTAAGTCCTCCTTCCAAGAATCCAAAGAGGCCTCTATATACATTTTTCTCCATTTGAGATCTCAAAGCCTCTCATTCCCTCCAGGGGAAACCTTCCCAATGGTCATTTATATACAATGTATACATATGTTTATTTTAAACCCTTTTTTCACCTCGAATAACTCCAGAGTTCTTTAGTGAACTCTTTAATGCTTTCCATCAGATGTCTAGGAAGACCCTTTCCCTTAAGTATCCATTTTTAAATAAAGTTTTATGTTCATGCCTTTGACATCCACAATATTCACAATACCCTATGATTACAACAGAAGGCCTGAAGCTTCTTCGGTTTCTCTAATAACATACCATGGACACTAGTCATGACTAGGACTGAAATTCTACTATTCCATGCTTAATGAGTTGTTTATTGCTCGTCCATAACATGAAATACATGGCACAAAGGTATATTAAAGATTGAATATGGGTAATATGAGTATTACACATCCATTCAATCTAACCTACTGCTTCACATCATATAGATCATATTTCACACTAAGCATACAAACACATAAACACAATATATTTCAGGAATGATCCTTTGTTTCTCATTAACATGGTTTCCATTTCAGAGATGAATTCCACATGTGTACTTATCTAATTAATAGCGTATGCTCTTTGCATTGATGAAGGGTGAGCCACATTCCACCCCACCATAGGCTCATTTTCACTACAATATTTCTTTTAGTTGGCCAACCTCGAGCCAAAGAAAGAAGCCACAAGGGAAGTTCTACTTAGCAATATAGGGTGCAGTGATTGAAGGTCATTCTCCTTCATCAAGTTAACTCATCAAATTCCTTAGAACATACCAAGCCCTGAGTTCTTCCCAACTGATATGGGTCATTTCTTAGTTATTTTTCATAGCAATCACCCTAGGGAAACATCTCCCAGGCTATTAGTGGTCTCAGAATGAAGGCCACTCTCCTTCATCCACTCAAAGTTTAGTTTATATTCTTTTAGCCTATATATCCAAGGTTTGATCCATTCCAAATGTGGTCACAATGGAACCTGTATGACACAAGGAGAGCCCTTATCTCAACCAAGAGTTCCTTAGTGCCTTTCTCGAGTGATCAGGTGCATCACTTCCAACAATTGACTCATTAGGTGGCCATTCCAAGCCTGAAAAACACGAAATGACCCCTTCTCTAATTCAAGAATCCCTTGGCGCCTCCTTCCTATGTCTTCATGCATAACACAAACAATATTCATAATTCCATTATGTCCTTTGGCTCAAGATAAAACTCATCCCCTGACCTTGCTCATTAAAATTAGGTAAACCAAAAATCATACACAAGGTTCTTCTTCTAGTTTTCTTGACAACCTCTATGAGTGCCTGTCTCATGTTTCTCTATGTCACTACGTTGTACTTTTCTTCGATCTCCTTGCATCCTCTCATGAACCCTTCACTCTTCATGAGGGAGTGTTTTCCTCTGCCTTTTACTTGTATTAATGGGATATCTCCCTCATTTTTCTTCCTTGATGGTATTTTTGTCAGGTATTCCCATGTTGGAAAGTGGTATGTTTCCCATACCCTTGAGTAGTTATGGAACTACTACTCACTCCTCTCATAGTTTTTGGTATTTATTTCCACATCTTCCCATTAGATATTTTCTTGGGGAAAGTTTTACAATATTGATTGTGAAGACATTTAGCCCAGCCAATAATTTATTGGAAAAAATTAAACCTCCAATTCCCCTTTGTTGGCTTCCCTCCTCGTCATGGCTACACATTCTTTGTATCGTATCAAAGTTTCACTACTTCATTATCAAGTACAATTATTCTAGGCCTATCCATTTACATTTAGATGCCCATAAACAAATCAATACATAGCTAATTACAATTACAATGTCAACAAAAGTTAAATACTGGAAATATTACACCCTTAGACATTAAGATTTAATATATCTTACTAATTCTGTCACCACCTAAAATGACACATTTATACAGATTTAGAAATTCTTCCCTTCCATAACTGAATTTCCATCACCAGTTATCAAGCTAAATTACTTGGCTAATTTATTACCTTGGGCCCATTTTTGTCGTTTTTCAATGAGTGCTTTGGGTTAAATAGTTGATATTTGTGCAATGTGGTGATGGATATAATTTAATTTTTGGTGTGTTCATGGTGTTCCTATATGTTTATGTCTATAGGAATATCTATTTCAACTACTGAAAATGAAATTGAAAAATTTTTGGTTTTTCATTAAATAGATAAAAAAGATTTCATGTCAAAATAATAATCTTAATTGTATACACCACGCATTTCAACATAGAGATTGGGGTCCTTCTAGTGGCATTATTTCTCAAGGACTAGCAAGAACTATGTGTATGAGATCTCAAAACACTTGAGGAGGCTCGAGTGGATCGTGCCCGTGTACACCATGGTTGTGGATGCACAAGACATAAACCTTATATATCATTGTCACTTTATACATTGTTTATAGATAAGATATTAATTTCTAAAAGAATTTAATTGTGTAAAAGAAAGTTAGATATGAATTATTTATTTTAAAATTCTCAACGGTTTGTAGTTAAAATTTTATCATTTAGTGACTCTAATCTATGTTTTCATTAGTAAAAACAATTCAACATCAGTTAGCCCATCTAGCGGTTTAAGCTGCTTTCAACTAGTTTCTAGATTATTCTTGCATGGCATGACTCGATGTCTAATTTTGTAAAACATATTGGCACCAATGTCATCCACCACATTTTTTATTTATGGAGAAATTTTTAATTTGGAATTTAATTTTGTTAAAGAAGCTTGAAAACGTAAATATTTATTTTCCAAATTTTTAATAGTTTGTAATTAAAAATTCAACATTCTATGACCTTTTTCATTAGTTTAGAACAAGTCAGTATATGTTAATCAATCTACTGCAATATTCATTAGTGGAAAACATTTTTTTTTTAAGTCAAATTTCTATTCATAGATTCAAAAGAGATTACATCCAGTCCAAAACGCAAGTAGTCTCATGTAATATTCCAAAATTGGAACAGCACAGTAAGCCTGCTGAAATAATGCACTCCTCGGATATTGATGCACAGAAATGAGTTTACAGCCCTTGGATCCCTTAGATAAGCAGATATGGGTTCTAGATCCAAAAGGGGAGTAAAAACAAATCAAACTAGGTATGGTAAACAGATCTCCCACCACCTAGTCTAGTTGAAAAACACCTTACAAGAGGGGTTGCAGCTATGCACAACAAACTGCTTCAGAAATAACGCAGTCTTGGAAAGCATGAGCAGAGGCCATCAAATAATGTCAACTTATTAACATGCAGCAGCAAATCAGAATTACAATGAAGCTCTTTCAATATACAGTAGAATATAGGAGACAATAGAGCAAGAAATATTCACAAAAGAAGGCTGCAACACATATATAAACTGCAAAATGGCTCAACAGCATTATTTTAAGGAGCTGCATAAGCTGATTGTTACATCTCAGATCTAGGACAGATCTATGGACAAAACTTCAGATCCATTTCAGATCTGGAAACTAGAAAGACTTATTTACAAGATCCCCTTGGGGTTTTGACCAAATCATGCATTACAAAGAGTAGATCTGAGTTTTAAGTTGCAGATCTGCAAAATGATTTAGAAATTTCTAAAGATGAATTTACATGAAATATATCAGATCTAATAGAACATGGATCAGCAAGCTAATCCATGGATCACCAAAGTGAAAGGCAAAGCCCAGCACCAGAGATCTCTCATCAAGAATGGGGTCAAAACACCCTGCAAAACCTCTACTGCAAATAACGCAGTTCCTCAATGAAAATTGTGTTGTAGCTTGAATAACATAGATGGCCTGATGCCAAGATACAAATCTGAAGCTCAAATAGTGGATTCCCTCTTCCAGGAGGTTAAAAGACACACTCACTGAGAAGTGGCTCCAATACAAGCTAGATCTTTGCAGATCTAGAGTTCCACTTGCTGCAGCCTACAAAAGCAAACAAACCCTCACTGGATTTGTGTTGCAGTTGGAAGTAGAGCTTGGCCCAAAGCTTAATAGTGGATCAAATTATAAAAACTCCTCCAAGAATCCTCAATGGAAGAGGTGAAATCCCTACATAGGAATTCCAAGGGCTAAGCAGCACAATTCTCCACTAAACAGCAGAGAATAGTATTTGTCTAAACAGACAAGATACTCAGAAATATAAACAATAAACAACCTTCTCTTGTTGCCTTACCCTTCCTTTTATAATATGGGAGCCTTTGCAAACCCTAAACCACCTTGATGATTTAGCTCCTTTCACATGAGGGGCCTCCTTCTAGAACTGCGATGTCCATTCATGAGGTACAATGAATCTAGACAGTGTTGTAGATTTGGTCAAGGTTGACCCAGTCTCATAGCTCAAACCCCTTTCAGACCTGCAAGTGATTTACTTACATGGCCCTGATTTATCCTTGTTCATATGGGCATTGATTTATTCATTCCTTTCAGGAGTTTTACATGTCCTCCTTTATTCATTTATTCATGCAACAGAAGGTAAAACAAAAATGCATATTCCTCTTAGCTTAGGCTAAGTAGGAATATTACAGTCCTCCCCTCCAAAATGTTGCCTGCCCTCAAGCAACTGATAAGGTGAGAGTTGTAGTCCCTCCCCTCCTCCATTGATGACATCATCAATGATCAAGTCCTCATCATAAGCCAAGTGCTCATCAAGCCAATACATCAGGAATTGTTCCTCCAAGGTCAACATAAGATGTGCATAGTCCATCCCACCAGGAGTGAAAAATTCAACAGAAATAAACATGGTTGGAGTAGTGCTTTCTCTAAAACATGTAGCATGAGGGTCATAGAGAAGTTCCAATCCAAGTGGTACATACAAACTGTCCATACTTCCTCCATACAACCCCAAAAACAGTACAACTATATCATCCAAGTATGGAAGCAAAACTACATATATGCAAACAGAAATTTGACCTTGAAGAGGGGGGTCAAATTCCCACATGTGACGCCAGCGTAGTGCACCTCCTACCTGCATTAGATAAAGGTGTGGCAAGTGGCATTCCCCCCACAAATTTGTGGCATAAGTCATCTCAACATAGCTGGAGATATCAGATATGTTTGGTGCCTTTGGGAAGCACCCATCATGAAAAGGGATCTCCCTTTGCACAACAAGGGAGTGGCCAAGTTCAGAATTCATTTGGCCCTCAAAAAAATATGAGATCCACATGATCTCTCACCCCCTTTAGGAGTCATAGCCTACAAAAACATGGTAAAATAATGTGATAAATCATAAAATAGATCTTTCTTAGCATGATAAGATCCTTTACCATCATAGTTCTTCATACACATGGAGTTGTGCATGAGCATTTCCCTCCTCTCAAGCAAAGGAAGAATGGTTGAAATGAATCTTGCAAATATTCCATTTGCTGCCCCAATCCTCCATAGTTCATGCATTCTTAAAAGTGTTGATGTAAGTCCTCTCTCATCCCCTCCCAATCAAAGCTCCTCATGATCAGGTTGTAGATCTTCATGGACTACATATGGCTGAGAAGGAATTATTTGTGTGCCCTTTGGAGTATCTTCTGCTTGAGCTCAGAAGCCCTAGACAGGAAGATCCTACCATGAAATTAGATGACTCCCCCTTGGACTAAATAGCCCTCTTCTTGCTGCAGGTCATCTAGTATCATACCGGTGTGGAGATCTTTGGAATACTCTACAAGCAGTTGAGATTTCCAATACAGATCCATACTTCTCAACAAAGACAGTGCTGATGATACCTCCATGGAATTTTTTGTCATGCTGTTGATCTCTTTTCTGACATTTCCAATGCCAAAGATGTGTGTTGGAAGGCTGATCCTCCCATTCTCCTCCTCCCACAACGTCGATCTAGAAAAGAGAGAAGGTGATAGTGATACAATGAGAGGATCCCCCTAACTCTTGAGCTGTCCCAAGCCCTCCAGCGTTGTAGCTTGGTCCCCCATTGCTCCAATCCCTCTTTGATCTAGATTTGGAGCAACACTTTGTGAGGCTTCCCCCACAAGATCTGAATCTGGTGGCCTCCCAGGTGGTTTCCCACTAGATAGGAATGTCCCATGCAGAAAGCTCATGAAAATTAGTGAAGGGACTGTGAGATCCTTGCTTCCACTGCGCAAATCCATCTTTGTTGTTTGTGTGGAAGTGTTAGGTGAAGGATAAGTATGCATGCCTTGGATCATTTGGGGCTTACCACTCTTCATGTCCACCCACTCCATCTGCAAAGCCTTCCAATCAGTGGTGACCTTCCCCAATGTAATCAACCATTGGACACCCAAAATGATATTGGTGTCTGGTATGTCAACTACAAAAAATTGATCCACCAAAGTGTAGGACCCCATAGTATCTGAGAGTGATGGGACATATTGCATGAATTGCATTTTCCTATCTCCTGGGACCAAAACAGAGAATCCCTCAAAAGTATCAGTGGGGATTGCTCTCCTCTGCACAAGATGAGCATCAATAAAGTTGTGGGTTGCCCCACTGTCAATCAATACAGATACCCTCTGATTCATGATTGAACCTTGTACTCTTAGGGTCAAGTACTTAGGCACTCCTCTCAAAGATGCAAGGGTTCCACCTATTGGAGCAAAGGCTCCATCCCCATCTCCAGATGGTGTTGGATCTCTCTCAGCATTACCAGTGTTGTGACCCCTCCTTGGTTCATCATCTTCATCTTCCTCCTCAAAATCTGAGAAGACTTCTATGTAGTGTGCTTTCCCAGTAGCACATCTATGTCCAGGTGCCCATGACTCTTGGCAAGTGAAACATATTCTCTTCTTTCTCAGCTCTCTCCTAAGTTCAATATCAAGAGGCTTCTTGAATGATCTCTCCTTGGAAGGAGCAGCTTTTTCTTCCTTCCCTTTAGAAAAGTGAGGGGCCTTGCTCTGGAAAGTTGCATTTGCTTTTGGCAAGGCATCTTGGAGGTCTCTATCCCTCTCAATGGAATCATGCAAAGTGATGGGCTTGGTATATTTAACCAACCCATCCAAAGGTTCATCCAAGACATCGATGAACATGTACACCCTTCTTGCTGCAGATAGATCAGGAACCATAACTAATAATCTCATAAACTCATAGATATAAGTTTTTGCA
This sequence comes from Pinus albicaulis, assembly GCA_034641835.2. NCBI lineage: Eukaryota > Viridiplantae > Streptophyta > Pinopsida > Pinales > Pinaceae > Pinus > Pinus albicaulis. The sequence continues at coordinate 1,538,724,017 of CM076584.1, forward strand.
TTTCCCGATTGCTTTAAATTTGCAAGGCTCATGAAAGGTGCTTTTGGATCCTTTCTGTCAAACCTCTCCACCAGTCTTCTAGTGAATTCAGAGTAGATAGTCACATTGGCATGGCCCAATGTAGACAACCCATGGAACCACCAATTGTGTGCTTCACCTTCAAAGTGCAGCGTTACAATCTTGATGGCTTCAACCTTAGGGACTTTGTTCAACTAAAAGTAGATATCCAGATTTTATTCCCATGCCTTGGCAAAACTGGAGGATTACCCATCAAACTAGGGCAAAAATAATCTGTCCATAGAGTGGTGTCTATCATGATTATGAAAGAACCCACCATCTCTATATTGCTACCTTGGTCTTATTTTGTCCTTGAGGTGACAAAACTCTTGGAAACTCAAGTTGTCTTTGAATCTCTGATCCTGAGATTCATATTCCACAAATTAGTCTTCAATGGATGCTTGATCTTGTGGTCCTTCATTCTACATAGCCAAGAAGGTAGGCATAGTGGAGTGTTGTGGAGCTTGTGGGGCTTGTGGCTGGTTCACTGGTTGACCAATCCAATGATGAGACATGTCATAGCTTTCCCCCGGATGAAATATCCCATCCTCATCTCTTTGATCTCTTTGGCAAGACCTTGCATGGCCACCAAAATAGTTCTTGCAAACTCTTCTCCTTCTTTATCACTTGCAATCTCAGGGGCTTTACCCTTGTCTTGGTCATCAGTAGTGTAATTGTTAGTATGAATCCTTTGTCGAAGTGTACGAAAAAGGACCACTTTAGCTACGCATAACTAATAGCCCTAACAACAAAAGTGGCTGCCAATATCTTCAGATCTGCAGTTAGTTAGACAAGAAAAGAGCTGCAAAACACCAGATCTATGCATGGAAAGACATTAAGCAATAAAAACAAGGGTTTGCTCCATATACCAATAGACAAGACAAGAACAATTTTTGAAAGAATTTTTGTATTAATTGGGCACCTGGGAGGAAAACAAGAAGGCGTATCCAATTCTCCTCAGTGGGATGGGTTCTTGGAAGTCCTCAGCACTTCAGATCTAAGATTTCTCTCTCTTGTTGGTGTAGAAAACCCAATGTAAAGAATAGAGCTCAATGGGAGCTCACACAGCAAATGATGGAAAAATGTGACCAAGTGTATAGATCCAGAGTGATCTAATAGGCAACAAAAGGTGAAGAATGGTAGGAAAAATCCTCCTATTTATAACAAAATATTGGGTCATTCTAGATCTTGGTGCATGGGTTAACCAGATCTAGATCCACTTTTTATGGAATATTTTATTATATTTGTCGGAGGGAAAAGGTATTTGACTTGGGTCAAATCCCTTAATTTGTCAAAAATAAATAAATAAATGATTTATTTATCTTTTTAAGGAAGCGGTTAGAAGATAATGAAATAAATAATGATTTATTTAATTATTTAAGGAAGTGGTTGAAAGATAATTAAATAAATAATGATTTATTTAATTATTTGTGGGTGATTTGGTCATATTTAACAAGGAATATTATCTAAATAAGATTTAAATAATTATTCATAGAAAATAATAAGATAAATAAAGGTTTATCTAATTAATTTCTTTGTTTTTGGGTTAAACATGACTAGGAATAATAATTAAATTATGGTTTAATTAATTATTCCATGAGAAAAATCAAACAAATATAGGTTTGTTTAATATTTCCTTTTGGGGTTTCCTGTTTAGACCATAAACAACCTAATAAATGTGGTTTATTAAGTTATTTTAACATAGTGAAGGCAATTTTACTTAGGGTAAAATTGGTCTTACATGGTGTACTTGGGTCCATCTAATGATAATAGGTTAGATGACCAAAAAATGGTGTAACAGTAATCAAACTTCTTGTGACTTCTATTCTGATACCTCTTCTCCCTCTCAGTAAGAGGTTCATCTTCTTCTGAATGCAACATGGCTATGGTGCTCCAAGGAAATCATAGGTTGTGCCAAGAAAGGAGCTTTGATACCACTGTAATATTCCAAAATTGGAACAACACAGTAAGCCTATTGAAATAACGCACTCCTGGGAGATTGATGCACAGAAATGAGTTTATAGCCCTTGGATACCTTAGATCAGCAAATTTTGGGTCTAGATCCAAAATCGGAGCAAAAACAAATCAAACTAGGTGTGGTAAACAGATCTCCCACCACCTAATCTAGCTAAAAAACACCCTACAAGAGGGGATGCAGCTATGCACAACAAACTGCTTCAAAAATAATGAAGTCTTGGAAAGCATGAGTAGGAGGCCATAAAATAAGGTCAACTTATGAACATACAGTAGCAAATCAAAATTACAATGAAGCTCTTTCAATATATAGTATAATACAGGAGACAATAGAGCAAGAAATCTTGAGAAAAGAAGGCCACAACACATATATAAACTACAAAATGGCTCAGCAGCATTATTTTAAGGAGCTACAGCAACTGAATGTTACATCTCAAATCTAGGATAGATATTTGGACAACACTTCAAATCCATTTCATATCTGGAAACTAGAAAGACTTGTTTACAAGATCCCCTTGGGGTTTTGACTAAATCATGCATTATAAAGAGTAGATCTGAGTTTTAAGTTGCAGATATGAAAAATGCTTTAGAAATTTATGAAGATGAGTTTACATTAAAATATATCAGATCTTACAGAACATGGATCAGCAAGCTAATCCATGGATCACCAAAGTGAAAGGCAAAGCCCAGCACCAGAGATCTCTCATCAAGAATGGGGTCAAAACACCCTGCAAAACCTCTACTGCAAATAACGCAGTTCCTCAATGAAAACTACGTTGTAGCTTGAATAACATAGAGGGCTTGATGAAAAGATACAAATTTGAAGCTCAAACAATGGATGCACTCTTACAAGAGGTTAAAAGACACACTCACTGAGAATAGGTTCCAATACAAGCTAGATCTTTACAGATCTAGAGTTCCACTTGCAGCAACCTACAAAAGCAAACAAACCCTCACTGGATTTGTGTTGCAGTTGGAAGTAGAGCTTGGCCCAAAGCCTGATAGTGGATAAAATTAGCAAAACTCCTCCAAGAATCCTCAATGGAAGAGGTGAAATCCCTACATAGGAATTCCAAGTGCTAAGCAGCACAATTCTCCACTAAACAGCAGAGAATAGTATTTGTCTAAAAAGACAAGATACTCAGAAATATAAACAATCAACAACCTTCTCTTGCTGCCTTCCCCTTCCTTTTATAAGATGGGAGCCTTTCCAAACCCTAAACCACCTTGATTAGTTAGCTCCTTTCACATGAGGGGCCTCCTTATAGAACTGCGTTGTCCCTTCATGAGGTACATTGAATCTAGACAGCATTGTAGATTTGGTCAAGGTTGACCCAGTCTCATAGCTCAAACCCCTTTCACACCTGCAAGTGATTTATTTACATGGCCCTAATTTATCCTTATTCATATGGGCATTGATTTATTCATTCTTTTCAGGAGTTTTACATGTCCACTTTTATTCATTTATTCATGCAACAGAAACTAAAAAAAAATGCATATTCCTCTTAGCTCAGGCTAAGTAGGAATATTACATCTCATCCCGGCCAAGTTTGTTAACTACCGCTGAAATCATATGACAATGAAACAAAAAGATAAAAAGAGACGTAGTCCATAATTTCAAATCCCATAGGCCCCAGTAAACATACAGTACAAATAAAACACGTGTATCCATGCTAATCGTAAGAGGTGATGGAGGTTGGGTTGTCTAGAGCTGTACCAGGAGGCGGCAAAGGGTGAAATGAGCATTGAATATGCTCCTCGAAATGGTTCATCTAGCTCTCCAGTTTCTCTACCTTTTCTTAAAGCAAATTCAGGCCATGACATACCACCACAACGCGCTCCCGGATATGGCATTGAAAATAATGCATTTTTTCAGTGTAGATATCATTTCTGCATGCTCCTCTTCGTGGACTTGTTCTGAGTTCTTGAGATGAACCAGCATGTATTGAATCATCTCATGACATTGTCCCATGCAGTAGATTTGTTGTGGGCCAAGACCACCTTGACGCACCAACATCTGACGCTCAGATCCACCACAGTGGGTTGAGCCCGCTCTCGACCAAACTTTTGCAACCTGGTGACCCTGAGTTCCAGCAGAACCCCCTCATCTGACTCCACAAGAAACATACCCTGCACTTCTTCCCCCCCCCCCCGGCGAGCACCACCACCTCTGTCGCCCGCGACCCCTCGGCGTTCCCATCCTCTGGACTACCGTCACCCTTACAAGATACAAGCACGAGTCGAGCTTGAGACTTAACCGCACCAGACCCTCCAGAGCTTGGCGGCACCTGAGTAGAAGACCTCCAACACTCGGAGTCAACCTCATGTTGGAACCCTCGACACCACCGAGTCATGATGAATACTACCCATTCAGAATTACCCACACAAAACACGCAGGGTTTAAGACCTCCTTCGTCGAAGCAAGCGTCCCATGTTCTTGAATCAATTACCCACCACAACCCAAAAAAATCCACAACAGGAACCCCAAAGGCACCACCCCTCAATCCCAGACTCTACACACATACAAGGGAGGTGAATTAATATGTTCCCTCTCCACTAAAGGCTAATACTCTGCCACCTCAGTCTGAAACTGCCTCCAGCAATCCAGAAACGTCTGCAACCCAACCCCGTCAATCTCACAAGCACCACCATCCTGGCATAGTTTCCCTTCCCTAGCACAATTCGCCAGAATAAAGCTCCCCTGACCCACCAGCAAGGGTGAAAACACTTGCGTCTACGTCGGCCTTTCAACTGGCCTAGAGAGCTCATGCAACACCCACCTCCTCGCTCATCACTCCCCACACTAGTTCTCAAATTCTCACCACTGCAGAATGACCCTTGCTTCCCTTCACCATCCTCCATATCATTTAAAACTCCCCCCAATGCGAAATGAAATTTCTCACACCCGACGTTAATGACCTTCGTACCCAAGGTAATGTGGGTCGGCTATGAGGCCAGCCCATCTATTTCCTTCCACGTGTTATTCATGTGCATCCTCGCATTCCCACAGGAACCCGTCTCCCTCGTTCCTCACCCCATCAGTGGATTACTGGAAAACAATTCAATATCATGCCTGATTTTTATTTTTTTTATAATTTTAATCAATTTATGACATCATATTTTACGATTTGAATCATTTATACTTTTATTATTGCCTTGTTTAAATTAATATTTTTATTTTTATTTTTAAATTATGTTCAATATAGGTTGTCTAGATATTTTTTAAAAACAAATTATTTATAATATTATTATGGTTCTAAATTAAAAAATAAAAAATAAAAATAAAAATAAAAATTTAAAAAATTGTTTATAATATTATGGTTTATAATATATCGGGTTGTATTAGAGTTTATAATATTTCTCTTTCTATTAGTTTGATTATTGTTTTGCCTTATGATAAAATATTAGTACTATTAGCATGGTGAAGGTATTAAAGTTATATTTAATAGAGTTTATATTGTTTAATGGTTTTTCATGAAATGGGGATTAATTTGGTAGTATAGATTTAGTCTCCCTCAAATTTCATGGAAAATAAATTGAAAGTGAAATAATATCCATAAAATAAAAATTAAAGAAATTGAATAAATTATTTGAATAAATTATTTTTTAAATTCTTTTAACATAGTAACTGTATTAGGATTAATAATAATTTTTATATAAATTTTATAAAGATAATGTTAATTGTATTAAGATTAATATTAAAATTTATACACTAAAATTCAATACTAAAACTCTAATATTAAAATTTATTATTTTAAACCTAATTATTATTTATATAATATTATAATAATTAGTATTAATATTAAATCTCTACTTTATGCTTAATAATTATTAATGTGGTTAATATATGTTTATATATCTATATCAATCATATTTACTAATGTGGTTTTGTATGCAATTAATGTACACTTATTGATATAAATCAACCACATTTATTAATATAATTATGCTAATTGCAAAAATTAAAAGAATATAATCTTGTGTGTGCATGTTTGAAATTTATGTGATATAAATAATTGTTTGATACTTTGTTTCATTTATCTCACGGTGTCCTTGTCTTGTTTGACATATTTACATATTCCATCACTCATTCAATGGTGTTTATGGAAGTAAGTTGATTTGGTCACAAAGCATGACATGATATGCTTCTTTATTGTTAGTTGGCCTACTACAATCCACTTTGATTTTCGTAATGAATGGTGTGAGTTGTTATTCACAAGACATAAATGATATGATTTTAATATGGCTAATATGAAATGTGAAGCTATGTTATTAAACCAGACATGTTAGTTTTTTATCCATTGTATGGATACAGCTTGAGTGGGCCTAATGATTAAGAGCATATGTTTCCTCCTAAGAGGTCACGGATTCAAAACCAGAGGGGGGTAGAGTATGTATGCCTTCGTAGACTTAGAAGTCAAATCGTTGCGTGAAGGTGGGTCCCTCGTCTCATAAACAAGGGGGTCTCATACACCAATTTGGTGTCTAGCTTGGTCGTGACCTTAAAATTGGATTATTATTATTATTATTATTATTATTATTATGGCATGGATATTGGTGATAGACACCATTTGTTTTATATGATATTTTTTTGCTTTCATAATTGATGGGTGGGAATGATTCGTGGAACATTCATAAACAATAATTATTTTCTTGAAGGAATCATGGAGTAGGTATTTGATTGCAATTTTCCATGGTTGCCTACCATTGGCTCTTAGACATTGTTTTTTAGGTTAACTTTGCAAAGCTCCATGCATTATGAATGCTAGGAAAATGATTTAATTAAATAATTATTGCCTAATAATGATTAAATTATATTCGGTCTTTGTTCTAACATTTTCCTTTAAATAAATGGCAACTGAAGATCTCGGAGAAATGGCCTATGCTAGGGTTTCTCTCAGCTCTGCTGCCATCGATGCCGACCTTGAGGTCGTTGATCCAACGCTTGAATCTCTACTCTTTTTCGATGATGTCGTGGATGAACCTATTGCAGCTCCCCGCCGAGAGATGCCCCGACCTGGTTGTAAGCTCCACAAAGCTTTGTTGTCAACGCCATTATTGAGAGCGCTCTCTACTCTAACGTCGTCGCCTTGTAATATTACAGCTATGATGTCGTTCCGATGTCCGAATATGTTGATATAGCGTCAGTACCAGTGGTTTCTCCCCTCGGCTATAGGGACGCGATTTTGAACCGGTTTAGTAAGGCAATTTTACACAATGAAAAGGGAGCCTGCATTACCAAATCCATAGACTCTCCCATCACCTATGACTCGTTGCAGCTCTTCCTTTCAAATCTGCATAATGGGTGCGCAGAGAAGCCCCCAGCAGAACTAGAATACCGAAGATCTAGCTTGTTCTCGTCTCAAATCTGCGCTGGCAGGAAGGTTTGTTCAAATCTCTCTTCCCTTTCATTTCAGATCTGGATCTCACTTCTTTCAGGCAAAACCATGCTGCATTGCGTGCACTCAACGGATCTAGTGCAGAACCTCTCGCACGACCTTGAACACAGGTTCGGGATACCCTCTGCCCTTCAGAGACTTCTTTATAAAGGTAAACAACTAGAGGACCCTCTTTCTCTTTCGTTTTACAGTATTGAAAGAGATGCTTCTGTGGTGTTAACCCTTAGTCTTCGAGGAGGAGCAACTGGGAAACCTTCCTCAACCTCTGCTTTCTCCTGCAAAGATGTTGTCCATGCATAACCACCCAAGAAATCAGCTCTACCTGCAAAATATCCCAAGCCTTTTTTGGTGGATAAACTAGAGGAAATTCCCTCCATAAAAATCTCTTGTCCAATGTTGGATGATCAAATCCAAAAGTATGCAGAATCTGCCATTATTTGTAGATTTAATGGACTATTTCCACGCACTGCAGATCCATACCAATGGATCCACTCCAACTGGACCAACAACTGCAAGGTTTTATTTTTCTCGAAGGGTTTCTTCATAGTTGTGTTTGATTTCAGCGAATATTACCAAAAAGCCTTAATAGAAGGCCCATGGTTTTGGGGAACAACAGGCCTATTCCTCACCCCCTAGTTCCCAGGCTTCGACACCTCTACAACAGTAATCACCAAACTTCCCATTTGGGTCAGATTTCCAATCCTCCAGGCACATATATGGCACTTTTCAGTCTTCCAAGGGATTGGAAACACTCTGGGAAATTTTCTGGCAATGGAACCCTCTATGGGGGAGAAGGGAATATACACCTATGGAAGCACAGAAATAGACATGAGTATAGGTCTTCTCGATCAAATAAATCTCAAAATTGGGGACTTCCTATGGACACAGACCCTGGACTATGACAATATTGTCTTCCGATGCCGCCATTTCCATAAAACAGGGCACCTTCAGAACTCCTACGCCACATTCCTCGCCCAAAAGAAGAAAAACAATCACAAGTCAAAATCCAAAAGATAGAAACCGTGTGATCCACCCCCCATGGATGACATTGATTCCTTCAGCTCGGATGAAGAGGAGGATGGAGCAGATGGGGAGGAAGCAAAGCATTCATAGGACACGCCCACAGCAAGCCCTGACGTCCCCACTAAACCACCGAACTTGCGGAAATGCACTCATGAGTCCTCCACCTCTGATTCAGATAAGGAGACTCCTCCTTCAGCTCATAACAGTCTGCAAGTGGTTCTTGCCCAGCTGCATCACAATGGCTGGGTCAAAGTTAGTAAAAAGAAAGGGAAAAAATGTTGTATCGAAGATTCGAACCATTCTGGGTAGACTCCTATGTCTAGCCCATCGATTCCCTGTTACCGCTTGTGATCCTTTTTGCTCATTTCTTGGTTACTCTTCGGGGTCGAGGTTGATAGTTTATCATTTCCGGCTTCCCTACTATCTATCTTCTCTTGATTGTAACTTCATATTGTACCATATGATTTCTTAATAGAATTATCCTTATTCAGAAGAATGAAAAAAAAATATTAAATTAAATTCTATGTTTCTAATATTATTCTAAGTTTAATCATTATATTCTATGTTTCTAACAATATTCTAAGTTTAATTGGCTTATTGATATTCAATTTTAATCTAAGTTTTATGAAATTTAAATTTTAACTCCAACCTAGTATTGTAAATGATCTATCACACCTTAAATGAAATAAATCATACTTTTGACTCTATGGATCATTGTTGATGATTTGCTATGTTGCTTGGTGAAACAATGGAGTTTATGGGACTGATGTATATTTCATGCATTTACCTTCTTAGTTGAATCTCAAAAATGGTATGGTCCCTAGCATTGGTTTTGATTTTATAGTTGGTATGATGGATGACACCTTTGTTGGGATTTGATGTATCTTTGATTCATGCTCTGTAACTCCCCTTATCATTTTTTTACTACCTTGGCCACAACCTCCATGTTTTGTTTTTAGGGTTAACTTTGCAAAGCTCCAAGCATGATGAATGCTTCGGTGCCTATTTTCATTATTGGCTAATGATTTAATTAAATAATCATTGGCTAAAAATGATTAAATTATATTCTATGTTTCTAACATTATTCTAAGTTTAATTAGCTTCTGGATATTCAATGTTAATCTAAGTTTTATGCAATGTAAATTTTAATTCCACGCTAGTATTTAAATGATCTATCAAACCTTAAATGAAGCAAATCATACTTCTGACTCTATGGATCATTTTTGATGATTTGGTATGTTGCTTGGTGAAACAATGGATTTGATGGGACTAATGTCTCTTTCATGCATTTACATTCTTAGTTGAACCTAAAAATTGATATCGTCCCTATCATTGGTTTTGATTTTATGGTTGGTATTATGGACTACATTTTTGTTGGGATTTTATGTATCTTTGATTCATTTTTCATGTGGCTCTGGAACTCCCCTTATCATTTTTCTTACTACCTTTCCCACAACCTCCATGTTTGATAGGATTCGGTTTTCCAAGGAAGTTGTAATAATTTCTCATCAACTTTAGCATTGAAATTAGTTTACAAGGGAGTCTCGATGAATTTAGGTGACATACCTTCCTATTGCTGTAGAAATTATATGCAAGATGCATGTATATATCCAGATTCTCCTGATCTAACTATATTTTATCTTCTTGCTAAATACAGAATCCTTCCACTGTTAATCTCTTGCAGAAATTTAAAAACTCAATTGCAAACACATGAAGCAATAAAAACAATTACACATAACACAGTTGTTTAACAGGAAAGCCTGAAGTTGAAAACCCAAACTTTCATATATTATGTATCATGGAGATCATGTAACAATCTCATACAAAGCTTAGTACATCAAGCTCTTAGTACAATCAATCGTCACACACTAATCAGAAGAAATCTGCAAATCTATGCACCGATTTCTTGCCACCTGGTAGCCTGCCTCCACTGCACAATCCCTGTTGAAGAAGACCCCTAAATGAATTCGAATCTACCTTGCCTTTACTGTGCAATCCTCATTGGAAACTCCAATGTGTGTGTGGTGCAATCAATGCATCACTATAGTCACAACAGATAGTCCATCTTGCCCTTTCACCTATCTCTCCACTAGGTCTCCACTGGAACTACCATGCACTGTAGTTAACTGTTGTATTGTTCAGTTGATTAATGAGTTTTATTTTTGAATTAATTAACTAATTAATTCACTCCACTTTCACTACTATATCATTCGGGCCAGATTTCAGATACAACAAGCTTTCCGCAACTGAGTTTAACTCCATTAACTGAGTTAAAGTGAATAACAACTCCATGAACTACTCTTCCAACTCTGTCATAACTTTGCCACTTCAGTTCTAACTGAGTGCTCCATGCATGAACCACCAGTAAACCCTAGGAAATGCGTAATTCCTTCAGCCCACTGATTTACCAAATATGTACACTGAAATTAAGTGCTCCAAGAGAATAAGTTGATATTTAGAGCCTGATTATTATTAAGAGCTAATAATAATTGACACTTCTATTTTTAGATCGACGATCTATAAATAGACTTCGCCCAATATTCTAAAAATATAATTTCATCTATTTTTCCAACTTGACCAACAATCCACAAATAGCATCCTCTAACTTCTGAAATATGATCACCATGTCTAAAAATAGACTTACACCTAAAAATAGCCTGCGGGCCCACTTAGTGAAGGTGACTAATTTTCACTAAGCTCATCATCTTGTTGAAACTCAACACTCCCTCTCAACAAGATAGGGATTATCCTTCACCCCGATCCTACCTCTATGGTATTCGAATTTTCTCCTGGTGAGCGCCTTCGTCAGAATGTCTGCATCCTGATCTTCCGTACGAATGTACTAAAGCAACATGATCTTCCGCTACACACAATATTTGATATGATGATACCGGATATCAATATGTTTAGATCTATCATGAAACACAGGATTAATAAATATTTTAATGCAACTCTGATTATCACAATGTATCATTGTAGGATTTAAATGTGAACCGAACAAACCGACTAGGATCTTCCTCATCGAGATAGCCTCACATGCAGCTTAACTTGCTGCCATGTATTTTTCTTCTACTGAACTGAGTGCCACGGATCTTTGTTTCCTACTATACCAAGAAACTGTTGTAGATTCAATACTGAAAATCCCTCCTGATGTGCTCTTTATGTCTGTTGGGCTGCCTGCCCAATGTGCATCTGTGAAGCCATGCAACTTCACCTCTTCCGTCTGTCTGTACCATAAGCCATACTCAAATGTGTCCCTGAGATACCTCAGGAAATGCTTGACTGCCTTCCAAAAGAGCTTGGTAGGCTTAACCATCGCTTGTGAAAGCTGGTTCATCGCATAGCATATGTCCGGTCTTGTATTAACTAAATACATGAGCGAACCCACCAACTATCGATAAATAGTGGCATCCACTACCTCTGCCGATGTAGCATCCTCTTTTCTCCAATTTCTTGGAAGAGGAGTATCGATAAGCTTGCAGCCTTTCATGTGAAACTTCTCCAGTATCTCTTGGGCATACTTTCCTTGAGACACAAACAGTTTACCGTCCCGCTACCATATTTCCAATCCAAGGAAATAATGAAGGAGGCCCAAATCCTTCATCTCAAACTCCTTTGCAAGATATGCCTTGCATGAGTGTATCAACTTCTCATCACCCATTAGTATTAAATCATCAACATAAAGAACAATGATTAAAAGCTTACCCTCAACCACAATTTGGTACAGGTTTGCATTCGCCTCACTCTTGCTGAAGCCAAGTCCAATGAAATAGATGTCGATCTGAGTGTACCAAGCACGTGGTGCTTGCTTCAGCCCATACAGCACTCTTTTGAGTCTGCACACATGCGACTCGCTGCTGAAGATCTCAAATCTCTCAGGCTACTCAATGTACACCTCTTCCTCAATGATCCCATTAAGGAACGCAGTCTTCACATCCATCTGATGAATGTGCCAACCCATCTGCACTGAGAGAGAAAGGATGGTCCTTATGGAATAATATCGTGCGACAGGTGCAAAGGTTTCTTCATAATCAATCCCCTCGATCTGTGAGAAGCCCCAGGCAACAAACCTTGCCTTATACTTCTTGACGCTCCCATCAGCAGCTTGCTTTACCTTGTAGATCCATCTTTATCCTATAACTGATTCACCCACCGGCCTTGGAACAATCTCCCAAGCATTGTTTCTGACAATGGAGTCATACTCCTCCACCATGGCATCTACCCATGTGAGCTCCTGCACTGCTTCTTCAAAACAATATGGCTCTGTCATGATACACTTGCTCATAAGAGCCATGTATCCAGTAAATCGCTCAGGTGACTGTCTTTGTCTGTGCTATGATGTAGGGACTCTTACATTTTGTGTCGCATCAAGCTTCAGTCTCTCAACTTCTGTGGTACGCTTTCTGCCTTGTCTGATGTTTGGTTCTGCATGAGTGGACTCCTCCACTCCGTGAATCTCCTCCTATGGCTGATCCACATCTAGAGGCTCATCTTTGGGAACAAGAAGTCCTCCTCTGCATGAAAGTGTAGCTCCCTCTCAAGCGACAACTTCATGGATTTCACCTCATTTAATTTTATATCTCGTCGCACCACAGTCATCCGACTGTCTAGAAAATACACACGATAATTATGGGGTGTTTCTGTGTACCCCAAAAATATCCTGACTTCTGCAGTCAGCTCCAGCTTCTTCCTGGTGTCCTTTGTCACATGAATGTAAACAAATGAGCCAAAAATATTCAAATAAGAAATATCAGGCTTCTTACCAGTAAAAGCTTCTTCAGGTGTACTCATGCCAAGTACTCTATGAGGACAACGGTTTTTCACATAAACCTCAGTGTTGCATGCTTCCGCCCACAAGTGCATCGGTAGGCCCTGGTCATGTAGCATCGCTCGTGCAGCACCCACGATCATTCTGCTCTTCCTCTCCATGACCCCATTCTGTTGTGGGTTATGAGGCGTTATGAGTTCTCTTCGAATTCCTTCTTTGCTACAGAAATCTTTGAATTCGCCTAAGATATATTCACCACCATGATCGCTTCGTAGAGCTTTCACTTGCTTCTGCGACTCCTTCTCCACCAATGCCTTAAACTCACAGAACTTTGAGAATGTTTCGCTCTTCCTCTGCATGAAGAAGATCCATCATCAACGAGAATAGTCATCAAAAAATATAACATAATACCTATGTTTTTCTATTGAAGCAACCGAGAAAGGTCCACACACGTTTGTATGAATTCTCTCAAGGATCATCGAAGAACGGTTCTCCTTCTCATGAAAGGTGGTATTCACAAACTTACCCATAGTACATCCCTTACACTGATCTAACTGCGCAAGAGTACCCTTGGGAAATCTAGTAGAAATCTGCTGCAAAGTCTTCAAAGCGCCATGGTGAAGATGGCCCAATCTCCTATACCATAATTCGCCCTCATCCCAGCTCACCACATCTTCTGCTTTTCCCATCATTGCAGCACAGCCATCTACGTCTAGCTTGTAGAGATTCTTAACTCGAATCCCTATCCTCTTGGTTTGACCCATTGTTTTATGTTGCAGGAAATATTTTCCATCGCTAAAAACAACACCATAACCTTTGTCTTCCAACATTGCGACCGATACCAAGTTCTTCTTCAGACCTGGAACATGCATAAAATCTTTCAAAAAAAATGGATTACCTGACTCCCTCTCAAAGGTAATGGTCCCAATGCCGGTGGCACTATATCGACCATCGTCGCCCATCTCTATATGCATTTGGAGGTCCTTCTCCTCCAAGTCACTAAACAACTCCTTGTCTCCCGTCATATGGAAAGATGCACCACTATCAAGATACCACATCGATCCCATTGAGCTTGAAACCAAGCATGCGATAAAAGAGAAATAAAGTTCAAATTGTGAGGCTAAGGCCTCACCCGCTGCAGCTCCAGCAACCTTCTTGTTCTTCTTCTTCTGTGGGCAGTTAGTGGCGAAATTCCCATGTTTGTGACAGTGAAAACACTTCACCTTGGACAAATCCTGCTTCTTGCCTTCAGCCTCATATTTTGAAGGGAATTTATTCCCCTTCCCTTTCCTTGCTTTGGCAGCCAAAGCGCAATTCTCTTCATATTCATTCTTTGATGAAGAGCCATCCCTGTTACTTCACCTTATCTCCTCCTGCACAAGATCCGACCAAAGTTTCTCCCATCCTGGAAGTTCCTCCCGTCCATTGGCAGAGTCTTCGTAGTTATGCCAACTCTTCGGAAGCCCAAGAAGAGCCAAGCTCACCAAGTATTCATCATCAACAGTAATCCCTACACTGCCCAGTTCATCCCTACAGTGGACACACTTCGTGAGATATTTTAGAATACTGTCGCCCTTCTCCATTTTTATTTTTCTAAGTTTATCTTTCAGCGGAAACTTCCTCTGGTTGTTGTTGCTTTGGAACAAATCTGTCAAATCCTTCCACATTGAAAATGGAGTGGATTTCCCGTGAAGGTTGGACACAATATGGTCCTTCACACCCTCCAACATAATTCTTCTTGTCTTTGCTACCTTCTTTTTCCATGCATCAAGTAATGCAGCATCGCTAAATCCCGGCTTAGGAACATCGCTATCGATGAACTCCTTCAATCCATTATCTTCCAGCACCGCCTCCATCCTATCCTTCCAGGCTATGTAATTCGAGTTTTCATCAAGGGCATACTCCAATCGCAACCCATTGAAAGAAATTTCAATGTATACTCAATTTTCGCACCAGGAATTTTCTGCAGCAAATTCGAATTATCCACCAGCACAAACTCAGTAATTCTTCACAATTGCAATCTTCAAGAATTAACATTTCTCTGATACCATGTAGAAATTATATACAAGACGCATGTATAAACTCATATTCTCCTGATCTAACAATATTGTATCTTCTTGTTAAATACAGAATCCTTCCATTGTTAATATTTTGCAGAAATTTAAAAACTCAATTGCAAACACATGAAGCAAAAAAAACAATCGCACATAACACAGATGTTTAACGGGAAAGCCTAAAGTTGAAAACCCCAACTATCATATATTATGTATCATGGATATCATGTAACAATCTCATAAAAAGCTTAGTACATCAAGCTCTCAGTATAATCAATCGTCACACACTAATCAAAAGAAATTTGCAAATCCATGAATTGATTTCTTGCCATCTGATAGCCTGCCTCCACTGCACAATCCCTGCTGAAGAAGACCCTTGAATGAATTTGAATCTACCTTGCCTTTACTGCGCAATCCTCATTGGAAACTCCAATGTGTGTGTGGTGCAACCAATGCATCACTATAGTCACAACGGATAGTCCATCTTGCCCTTTCACCTATCTCTCCACCGGGCCTCCACCGAAACTGACATGCACTGTAGTTAACTGTTGTATTTGTTCATTTGATTAATAAGTTATTATTTGTGAATTAATTAACTAATTAATTCACTCCACTCTCACTAGTGTATCATTCAGTTAGACTAGATACAACTAGTTCAATTGAGTTTAACTCCATTAACTGAGTTAAACTGAATAATAACTCCATTAACTACTCTTCCAACTCTATCATAACTTTGCCACTTTAGTTCTAACTGAGTCTTCCATGCATGAACCACCATTAAACCCTAGGAATTGCGTAATTCCTTCATCCCATTGATTTGCCAAATCTGTACATTGAAATTAAGTGCTCCAAGAGAATAAGTTGATATTTAGAGTCTGATTATTATTAAGAGCTAATAATAATCGACACTTCTATTTTTAGATTGACGATCTATAAATAGATTTCACCCAATATTCTAAAAATATAATTTCATCTATTTTTCCAACTTGACAAACCATCCACAAATAGCATCCTACAACTTCTGAAATATGATCACCATGTCTAAAAATAGACTTACACCTAAAAATAGCCTGCAGGCCCACTTAGTGAAGGTGACTAATTTTCACTAAGCTCGTCATCTTGTTGAATCTCAACAATTGCTTCATTTTGAGTTAAGCATTTTGGATTGCAAGCATAAGCTTAATCTTGGTGATTAATCTTGGAATTTATAGTTTATAGTTGGTTTCAATCTTAGAACTTTAAGTTGGGACTACATTTTGGTTTTGAAACAGGCATCATTATTCTTATTTATAGTTTCACTCTTAAATTCAAAAGACTTTGAACTGTATAGTTTGGCTTTGTCATCTCCAAGCTTACTCCCCTTTTACTCATACATGAAATCAAACCAAATCCTTTAATTTTAAAATTAATCTTATTAATGAATACATTGGTTGGAATTCTCTAAAGTGTTTATGTGCTTGGATTTTGGATGAGTTATTGTGTGCCTTCATGGTTTTGCAAGCTAGGTGTGGTTAGTTTGTTTCCTTTACCCATGTTTTGTGTTGATGAAATTATCATGAGGTTTATTCTCCATTTTATTGAATAAGTAAAAGACCCATGATTGTAGTTTATATGAGTATTCATTTTCATATGAGGAGAGCTTGACTCTTTAAAATAATACATATCATCTCCATGCATTTTACTCATTGTGTTTTGAGGTTGCACTCGTGGAATTTTTTTTTACATTTAATATTTATCGCATTTGAATTACTATTGGATACAGGAAAGCCTTGTTAGGGATCCCTTTTACCTTGAGTTAGTATTTACTTGGTTGTCATGGGCATGAGTCTCAATTTAGATTTTGAGTGTGGGACCCCTATTATCAACACAACCCTTTATTTTCTCTCTGACTTTATTCTGAGTACAAGTGTAATGTGCCTTAGCTTTTTGCACAAGATATCAATTGGATATGGAATTTGATTATGGATAGAACTCCACTCATTGGTTCGACGTGTTGTTTTTTGGCAATTTAATGATTATATGAATTTCTTTGATCTCCACTCAAGTTTTGCTTAAATTACTTTTTATCACATCAACCTATCCTTAGAGCCTAAATATTACCAAATAATTTGAGAAGAAAGTGATTTTAACTATTGTGTTTATATAAAATAATCTCTTATGACAGTTTTTTCTTTTATTTTTTGTTTTTATTTTTTTTATTAGTGGAATTGACAACTAGGGTTGTCTCACATTCACATGACATAGGGTTGATTCTATTTACTACCCCTATAATGACTAGGTGCACCACGCTTGCCCCTAACGTGGACATCGATAATACGGGGCTTGAACCAAGGATGTCATAATATTTACATAACATGCTTTTCCAAGTGATATATGCATCGGGGGATAGTCCCTTATTATATTTGATCATGAATTTGATATGAGTTTAAAGTTATTTGTTGGTTCTAAATGCTACTAGTAACTAACAACAATCCTTTTCAAATAATGGAATTTGAAAAAAGGAATTCAATTGATTAGAGGTTGCATGTGATGAGCTAAAGAATTGCACCAATTTATGAACTATTGAATCCCCTAACTAAAATTAAATTATCAAGCAAGTTTCTCAAGCTTGTGAAATATTGTGTGTTATTTATGTAATCCTTAAGGATTCAATGGTTAACAAATTAATTATATATTTCTAAGTCTAAATATTGTGAAACTAAATGCTATTAAATACAATTAATAAAACTAGTGTATCCTAGAAAAGATTTAGGTATTCTACAACATAATTCATCCACGTCATAAAGTTCCCAATTGGCCTTAAAGGCTAAATTCTTTAGGGATTCTTCATGCTTAATGAATTGAAACACAATGATTGAAAGGAAAGAACCACTTAGTAATGAAATGTTGCAAAATAAAAAGTTAATTGCTATGGAAAAAAAATTGAAATCTACTGGAAAAACACTAAAATGTATAACACGCTCAATATCATAACACTTCTCTCACCAACCATATGGTCATTGTGTGCTAGTGAAAGAAGATTAAACATAAACAAAATGAACAATCCTACCATTGAGATAAAACACAATACAATTCCTTAACCATGCACACAAAATAGAATATTGAGTTAAAGAATCAATCAAAATTCCTATTCACGTATGTTCTTTTTACTCGGAAAAAGGCGTAATTTTATTATTGATAGAAAATAAAATTACATTTTGCTGATATATGTCAAGCATGTATTCATATGATATCAAAAAAAATTGATACTACTTATTTTTACAAGTCAGTTTACATGTCAAACAAAACTGTGAAAATTAGCTATGTAGGGTGTTGAACAAAAGTCCTCAAGGAGTATGCATATGATATAAATACAAAAAATAAATGTGTGCTAGTGTGGACAACCCATTTCCCTTGTTTTGTAGATGAAAAATTTTTAATTATGAGCAAAAGAGACCAAAAAGTGATGTGATGTGCCTTTAACCTGAAATTTCCTCCTCTATAAAAGGTCAATGATAGAACTCTTGAGTCGCACCCTCATGATACTTGTAATCATCCATGCCCCATGAGCCAACAAATATGCTCTTTAGAGAGGGTGTCCGCAGTGCAGTTATGTTCCCTGTAGATGTGAGAAATAGAAAAATATGAGAAGACAAATTTTAAGCAGTTTATGCAATCAACCATTATCCATGAGTGTTTATTGATGTGATTTCTTATTTTGTATGTTATATTTCATTCTAAAATTTAGAATGAAATATAACATAAAAAATAAGAAATCACATCAATAAACACACGTGAATTGGAATTTTGATTAATAAATACATACTTGAAAAATATATATATCCTAAACAAAGTCAAACCTGAAAATTCAAACCCTGATCGAACTTAATCATTGCCAAACCTGAACCATGTGACTTAAGATACAACACGGTTAAAAAACAAATATATAATAGAGATGCAAATACGAAATATACATAGAGAGGATATTTCACTAATAAACCCTCTTCAAGTGGACCCTAAATAAAAGATGATTGATGGAACCTTCAATATATTTTTTAA